>JAKJJM010225026.1:0-10138 GCA_021901965.1 Pipa carvalhoi
CTTTTTAAGTGGGATAACTTGCACTATTGGTGACTGACTAAATACTTTTTTTCCCCACTGTAACAATCCATCTGATTCATAGCTTACACTAACATTATAAACAAATTTCTTAGTAAGATACTTTTAACTTTACTTTTAATAAATGGATTGATTGTGTTGAAAGCAAGAGCTTCAAGCATTAAGATGATATAGTGAGATTTTATTATTGGTTTTCATATGTTTAACATTAGCTAGTGACTCCATGGGCGAAATTTATTAAGCCTGTAAAGACTCGATTTGAGTCTTTGCGGGCTTAATTGCGCGAGAATTCTTGTGAGATCATCAAGTGGGATCTTGATTGCGTTTCTCCGCAATCGGGTCTTTCGCCAGAAAGTTTTGTAGCCATAGAACTTATGGCTACCTTTCAGGCAAAAGATTAGATTGCGGAGAAGTGCAATCGAGATCCCGCTTGATGATCGCTTGAGAATTCTCGCGCGATTAAGCCCACAAAGACTCGAATCGAGTCTTTACGGGCTTAATAAATTTCACCCCATGTCTGCAGGCAGTGGTTTTGCAGATAATCATAAGATGTGATATTAACTTTATCTATATTGTTCCTTAGTTATATCTTCCTTCCTCTTGACCAATTAGTATGTGGATTTATCTACAGCCTCCCTCACCAGCCAATAGTATCATGTATCTGCTTATATGTAAAGATTTCAGATTCAAGATGGCATTGACTGAGCACATAGTTCAATCTGTTCTTGCCTCTAAGAACTTCATAAGTATGCAAATGTCATAAGCATCCGAATTGCACATAAATTCATCATATTACAGAGTTTGCTGAATACACAAAGACAGGGAAGTGCCAAATGAATGTGAATTCTGACCCTTACACAATTGTTTGGCCTTTCATGAATTAGCCCCTGAGTCTCCTATCTTGGATCATTACCTGTACACAGAATGAACATAAAACCATATGCAGTAGATGCAGGTTCCTACGTTACGGTACAGTTGGACAGATATTTATTTGAGGTTATTTCCTTTAAATATTAATATATATATATATATATATGTGCATTCCGTATTCAGAGACTTCTAGTCCTATTTCTTCACCTTTACCCTTAATAGATATGTGCATGTTGGATGACTACTGTTCATGAAAGCCTAACATCTACTTTTAAATTCTGTCTTTGAGAGATGTTCTTGGTTTACGTAGGTTTTTTTTCTTTTTAAATTAAAACATCTGTAGGTTATGTAGAATCCCTTTACTGACTGAATAATTAATTCTGATCCAACAACAACAAAATAGTTCTTGTGAGTTAGATGATTTTCAAACCATTTTCTTTGCATTTAAAAAAGCTGTAATGATTCACAATTATGTTATTCGCACAAATTATGTAAATCTTAGAATCAATTTTGCACATCTTTTCATTTGCGTTATAAAAAGCTCATTGCCTTTTATTAGAAGGGTTAATATCAATTAAAACAATATAGATCTATTTTTCTCTTTTCGAGCATTACAAAGGTTTCCTTCAACAACAAATGGTTTTCTGAATAAACTGCAGCTTAAAGCAGAACTATGGTGTCAATTCATACTTACCTCATCGATCTAGCAGCAGTACACTAAGGGAGTTATTGACTAAAGTGAAAATTCGACTGTGGAAGTGAATTCTCACCACTTCGGGTGGCTACATCCAAATTCTCTACTCCATATTGACACTAAACAGCGGATTCTCATAGCAAATGTGACGTTGATCCCTCACATAGATCCACCCCCTCCCGAGTTCCACAAAAATTAACTGACTGCGCATGCGCAGATCAGAGTTTTTTTCAGTCTGCACATGCGCAGTTGGCTATTTACTAAAGTCGACCTGATTTTTGTTTTGAAATAGTAAATTGTGCTTTTTTACCGATATCGACCTCTTCTCCTATTTACTATGCCCCTTTCTAGGTGTTCGGCACTGGTTACTGCTGTATATCGTTATTGCTAGATAATATTGACATCAATATACATATGTATATCAATATGATGAATTAACTTTTATTTCCCCAATTTATTAGAAAGTATCGCTAGTTTTTACCGATATCGCCTATTTTGAGCAATATTATTCAAACATTGAATAATCGATATTGCTCAAGGGCTACTTACTAAACTTTGTTTGTTTAACTAAGTTAAAACTTATCGCTCCAAATGATTTGCCTCCCTAGACTTGTTGAAAGCCATTCAGACCTATGCTTAACTGCAGCGCTAACATAAAAAAACACTATATAAAAAAACAAATAACCGCCGCTCCTGGCGGTACCGATCCCCCCGATCCTAGTGCTGGGGAAGGTTGGGGGGATAGGAGTTCCAGGGACTCCTTCTTTTTAATACTACATGCCCCCTACTGCAAAGGGACACAAAAGGGCAGGGGGTAGGGGGGAGGGAAGTGGTTCCTATGGAGTCACTTCCTGCACTTAGTGATCCCCACATAGTTTAGCACTGAGTGGGGGGTGATGTTGGGGGAAGGTGTGGGGGTCCTATAGATCCCTACTAGATAATGTTTGTACAATTTATACTAATTATTTCCATAGCGCTAATATTACAGTAGGGCTATGGAAATAATTGTTTTAAATCAGTTAACCACTTACTTGCCATTTAATGATTATTAGTAGTAGTTGGGGGGGGGGGTTGGGGGGTGATGTTGAGGTGGATGGGGGAGATGTGGGATTCCTGTGGACCCCCAGTGTAGGGGATCTTAGTGCTGCAGCAATAGCAGCAGGTATTGATATCCATATGTGTATCAATATTGAGAAGTTAACTTCTACATTTCAATTTACAGTTAAATCCATCAATGCTATATAGCATTAAACGATATCAATATCAATAAATTTACTGCATACTTTACCACAATAAACTAAAAATTGCAGCTTGATAAATTGCTACCAGCGAAGTGACCCAAATTCCCCAAAATAACCGCAATAATAAGATTTCTGACTTTAGTAAATGTGGCCCTTAGTGTACTACTGCTAGATCGATCAGGTAAGTATGAATAGACACCATAGTTCTCCTTTAGAGAATAATGTGAACTAGTTAAATGTACTTACAGGTATTGATAAAATAATTTTTCAAGATTTTATATATGTATTAAAACATTAAATATGCGCAAGGTCCAGTGAATAATTCATATTTAGAAAAAAAAGAATTTGCTGTATATACAGCCTGAAAATTCATAATGTATTTTATTCTATATAAGTCAATCATTTTTAATGTTAAAAACAACACTATACCATGAAAACAAAATTATTAGGCATTTTATATTCTGTAAGGTATGGTAAATTGTATTCAATATGGCAAGTAGAGCCTATTATGTTTTATATTCTATGCATCTATGCATGAAAAACCAGAAAGAAATATTTTTGAATTTTATAGTATTTATGAAAGATATAAAGAAAATGTCATACAAAGAATGTTATATACAGTTAGGAAACGTTTCCTAAAATTATCATAGATCACTTATAATAAAGCAGCAGAATTAGATTCTTCATTTTTATTCTGTACATTTTATTCTGTACGTTTTTAAGCATCTATGTTGATACTATTTATAGCGTATATAATGTAGATGTTTATATTTATGAGTTTTACACTTTGTCCATGTTTATAAGTATTCTACATACATATGTATATCTCATATTTTACATCTGTGTGCATGATAAATTGGATATCCTGTACTTATTATCATTAGATGACTTGGCACTGAATTGATTGTTTATTCAATTCATGTTGGAAAAATAAGTATCCCCAAGGGGGGTAAATGATAGAACAATGTTGAGGTAAGAGTGTGGCATAACACCTCCTAATGAGGCAGTCCTTGACCACTTGCTATTTTGACTTTATTTTAGATAATTAGCATTGGTCAGCTCTGTAAAGTTCAATGAAGAAGATCGTTTTTGAGAGAATGAACCAATAGTTACTAAAATTGTTTACTATGTGCTGGTTTGTCAGACTGCTATAAGAAAAGAATACTAATATGCAAATATTAGGTATTGTGTGATGAACTCTGTGCACCCTGACCACATTTAATATCAAATTTAATTTTATTGATAATTAGACACTAGAAGCCACCTGATATTTTGCCTCAGCAGGAGGCAAAAGCATTTGATGGACTCATGGGATCCAAGTGTGCTGTTTCCACTGTATTCACAAGGCAGTTTCATGAAGACTAAAAACAAGAGCTGTGACAAATTGGATCATTGTACAAGTTTCAACTGGCCTGTTGTGTACGAGTAGCAAATTGGGAGCTGATATTTCTGACAAGTATGTATTAGCAAATCTTGCTGTGATGCCCCTCACTATATAACCCTTCACAATAGTTATCTTCTTCTAAAATGCTTTTTTTTTTGCCAATTTTGATAAGCAATCTAACACAGTGTATTGTTGCTCACAAGACTTTCACTACTGTGGTTAATGACAAAAAATGATGGTATTTACAACAGAAATATAGCATGTTTTTCTTTCTTGCACATTATTTTATTTGTTTACCAGATTAAATCTCTGCATATTTTTCAGATAGAAATGGTTTATTTCATTGGTATATACCGGAATAGGATTTTCATGACATGATATAATATGTACTCTGTCTATTATATATTCATTTTTACAACCCATGTCTGAAATCTCACTATCATTTTAAAACATGACTTTGTCTATAAACAATTATAATATAGCGAGATAATATGGCATCCACCCCAGTGTAACCAGTTGTTGCTGCATTCATAGTACAGTTTGATTCAAAATACAGAGTCACATTAGACCAGAGGTTCTCAACCTCTTCTGGTCCGCGACCCCCCGTGATGACGTCATCATGGGGGTGTGCCTGGTCACGTGATGACATTGCGATCAAGCGTCATCACGTTACGCGTGTACATGATGACGTTGCGGCCAAACGTCATCAAGTATGCGCGTCACATGATGACATTTGGCCACAATGTCATCACGCAACCACCCCTATAAAAAGAGACTTGCAGAGCAGGATGGCAGAGCAGCGGTTCGGCGACCCCTGTGACACGGTCGTGACCCACAGGTTGAGAATAGGTTGGCCAGTCTAAACAAACTACCATTATCTGTAATAATAATGTAAGACACTCTATGTTTCCATTCTCCATTGTGTTCTATTTGTTATTATTCATTTGTAGCAAACAAGAATTCTTAATTTCAGTAGAGTTAAATTACTAAATGAAACATGGAAAATGTACCCGCAACATCATTTTTTGGTGAACTTTGGACAATCTAATTGTCTCTCTCTCTCTTTTTTTTTTTGTCCTTGCCTCTCCATGTTATGTTTAGCTGGTTCTCAAACTAGGTTCAACATTAAACTAAAATGAAAAGCACTGTGGGTTAATGGAACTGAGATTTAATTCCCAACAGTCTGGTCAATCATACTCTATGACAGTCTGTACATCTTCTTTTAATTGGGTGACTTACCCAAGGGGAGGGGCATCTTTTTGTTGTTATGAAGAAGACAAAGGCCACTGTTTTTAGTGTGTCTGTGATAGTTCTTCTGCATTGCAAGTTATTCCACTCCCTCTTTATAAATAGTAGACATTGCTTGGGGGAAGTTTTAGATTTCCTCACATACTGTATCTGCTTACAGTAATATTGAAAATGATTATGCTAAAACATATATTGCTACATTTATGGTTTCCATATAACCCCTCAAATAAGGTAGACTTTTAAACTGCATCCTGCAGGGAAACAAGTATTTATTTAAATCCCAAACAAAATTCTCAACTAAAGCCTTAGGCCTATTTCATTACTCCTGGGTGGAAAATTACCCAGGTGGAGCTTATAGGGAAGCTACAAGTCCCATATAAGGGACAATATCTTCACTAGTTACTATAGGGAAGAAAGATTGGTAAAGTGGAATCTATAGTAGCTTTGTGAGTTCCTCAGAAGGCAAGATGACATATCCTTGCTACTAGAAAGCAATATAGCAGATTGTGATAGGGTAACTCAAAAAGATGGCAGGCAGGCCATTGTAGTGTATCAATTAAAATAACACTGAAACACCAAGTTAGGCACTGCAAACTAACAAATGCAGATGTGTGCTATATGTCCATTTCTGTGCATGAAGCATTTGATAAAGTATTACTTTCAGTCAATATGGTCACGGCTAGAGCAGTCAGGGCACACTGACTATGTCAAAAGGAAAGGGAGGGGAAGATTTAAGGCCAAAAAAGGAATATCAAGTAGAACACCAATTAAATTCAGTAGCACATAACATTATCCATTATAGTTGCAATTGCGTTCAATGATTATAAAAAGTTCATTGGGACATCAAAGAAATTGGGTGTTGGTAAAAATGGAAACTTAAGATTGAAATTTGGGTTAAAGCAAAGTTGTACTGTCTAATGTTGAGGGATAACCTAAAAACTCTGTATTCTATATATCGTTTACTAAAGAGATCCTTTCTACAGTCTAAAAAAAATATAACAGTTGCAACACATATTGTGAAGCAAAACAAAATGTTTCACTGTCTTTTCACCATATCTTAGACTTAGACCATTCTTTTCCCTATCATTGAGCAACTGGGAAGAGTTTCAAGGTGACCTTTATTGAAATCACACAAGAGTGAGGTAAATTATCTGTTTGAGTAGATTGGCAACAAACATGACTATTCTCTAAGATACTTAAGAGTAACAATGACCAATTCTTAATGAAATAATACACTCTTTAGAATAAACGGTAGTTGAAATATTTTTTCATGAGTTGAAGTTGAGTTACATTCCCTTCTGTCTTATAGTGATCATACAGGACCAAAATATTTGCATTTATTTTTTTCAAGAAGGCTGCTCTAGAATTGTTCCCTTTAAAGGATATTTATAATGGAGTCGACTAAAAGAATAAAGAGGGACAGGTTGTGAATTGTATTTTAGAAGCATACATTATGGACTATCTACTGCAATAGTAATAGTACTAAACACTGGAAAGCCATACAAACCCAAAGAAACTGAATCATGTCTGAATAACTTTTGTTCATTAAGCGGATGTATATTTTTAATAAACGCAAACAGCAATGGTTTGATGCAGCAAGTTGCTAAAGTAAAAACTTCATATAATTTTTCTGAAGTTAATTCAACATCAACATATTTAATTAATACTAAGATCAGAGCACATATATGGTCATTGCATTGCAGAATATGGGAAATTATCCTTTGTCCCCAACTCCCACAACTGCAGTAGAATTTAACATAATAGACAATTAAAAATGAGGTAGTAATGTGTTTTATAGGGCACGTAAATGTGTTTTATCAAAAACGTTTGCAAAGGTTCAAAGAGGTTATTCTTATGAGTTATTATTCCTATTGAACACTGAATTCTACAATGATTAAATGTCATGTGCATTTTTGGGACATTATTTCTATAGAAAGAAATGTTTACAGAATCTATTACCTATTTCACATTGTGCTCTTAAGCAGTTCTTTCTTTCTTTTCCTTATATGGTTTTATATTTTATGGAGTAAAATATGTTATATTAGCTTCCGTTTGTTAGATTTATAAAATGATTGGTCAGATAAATCCTTTGCAAAATATTTTTTTCCTTAAGAATAAAACCAAAGGAATAGCTAGTCAACAATTTATCTAATTTTCAATGTAAAATAATGCAGGGGTGCGGAAGATGAACATCTGATTTGTCAGATCTGATACACTAATGTTTTATCCAAAAGGAAGAACACATTGTAACATGCTCGTTCATCTGAATAAACACCACCTGGTTCTTGCAGGCACCTACTCATGAAACAAAAGTTAGGATTTGTCAGTTTTAGCCATTTTTAACCAGACGTGAAGGCGCTCATACTTCATTATTATGATTTCAGAGTTAATTGTAATGTCAAGCAGCCAGTTGGTGATGCTTGTTGCTTGGTACTTGTCAGCAGAATAAGAAATAATATGTAAAAATGTGTCTCTTTTATAGAAGACACACACAGAGAAAATTTGTAATTAAAATTTAGTTTCCCTTATAAAATGATACATGTATTATTTTTAGATCTGAATTTTGGTAAACATCTTTACTGGGAAAATGTGCTGCTTTTCCAATTATTAGAATTAATAACCAAATTCTTTTTATTAACCTAATAAGGACTTGCACAAAAAGATAATTTTTCCTTCAAACTAAAGTGAACCTGATACTCTGTATTCTAAAATACAAAAAAGCTAAACTATCTGCAAACAATCAGCTTCACTTAGTGCATAAATGTAATCTGGTTTTTAAGCATAACTTTTTTTAAATAATACCTTATTGAAACATAGAAGCCACCATAACAACCATGAAGACAAGAAGCTGAGAGACCAAATGTATATCCCCTGTACCATGTGACATGCACAGTAATGGGGATGTGTAGGAACAGGATAAATTGCTGTAAATTCAGTTGTAGTAGGGCCAGTGCCTGTGTATAGATGCATGTGGCAGTACATTCTAATTCAGGATCCCAGTGGATGTATTTTGGATGTGGTACCCAGGAAGTGGAAGCAGATGTTCCCATGGCAATGCATGTAACTATGTATCCAAACTGGTAGCATCCTATTACCCCTGGGTTGGTAAAGTATAAAATGAAACTGGTGTAATGTAATTAACTTTTCTGCTATGTTGTGAAATAAAGTTTGATGTTGTGCATTCTGAAAATATATAGTTTCAGTGGTTATGCATTAAACAATGCTTCTGGTAGTCAATTACTGTAATTTGGCATACAAAGGGTTCAGTAAAATTCCCAGTTAGTAAGTAGTAGACGTTCCCCTGTTTATCTGAGTTCATTTTATGGAATTAAATGAATATATGCTGAACTTCTGTGCTGCAATCCCACAGGTGATCATGGGAGTAGTAGGCTCAGTGCTTTTTTTGATCCGGTACGCGACGGTACGGCGTACCGTAAAATCTGAACACTTACATAGACTACAGTATCGATACTGAGTAATTAATCAGAAATGCGTACCGGCAAATATGAAATGCGTACCGGCAAGTATTTTTTCACAAAAAAAGCACTGAGTAGGCTCACACTCCAGTCAAAGCCATGGCCCTCTTTTCTCCCAAAAACTGACCCAACTGCTATGCCACTTTAGACTTGACTCATTTTTTTAATTACATTTTTATTTTAACTGAGAATTGAAGTACATGCTGCTTGCACACATATTACATTAGAAAGTTTAGGATTCATCTTGCCTAAGAGTCTATATCATGACACAGGAAGAATAGCAAAAGCTGTATTCAGTCTCTTATTCTGGATTTGATGCTCGGCACCGGGGTGCTGACTTGACAGATTAGATACATGTTATATCTCTGGAACACAGCACCCACAGCAGGGTTTAGATAGCTACCAGCAAAGAAGCTGTTGTTAGTATCATCTGTCTCTTAAGGCAGGCAGGTGACTGCAGCTGGAATAGTAACGGGTGCTGGCTAGTTGTTCTGCAGTATCTGACACTTACACCACCACTATACAGTTATGGGTACCTCACATAATCTAGGTAAGTATGGAGCCATTCATTATTAAACTGATGGTAACGTCATAAAATAAAAATAACCCACATGTCTTATACCTAATATATGTTTAATTTGTTTCTCTAAATATTCTAAATAATATCCTAAAAGAATGAAATTCGATTTTAGTATTTTATTTTCATTTTATTCTGTGGAATTATATTTTAAAAATACATTACCTTTAATTGTAGCCTTACTGGGGGATTTCATAAATAGGTATTTTTTTAAAGTTCCCTTAAAAACACAGGAATTGGACTGGTGAATTAACAGGACATGTAAAAGATGTCTGCAAATAGTGATAGATAAGTCAAAACACAAAGCAATAAAATACACAAATTTAACTGCCAAGAAAACATTTTTACAAGTACGACATAAGTAGAAGTGAGATTCTAATCCAAACAGACAATTTTTTTCTTTCTGATGTTAATGATCCTTTAAGAATTCCACTCAAATAAATATATTTATTAGACACATGAATATGGGTCATGTGCAAAGGAAGTATGCACAGACTTGTGCAATAATTCGAGGGGCGGTATTTAATAAGCCCGAAAAGACTCCATCGGAGTCTTTTCAGGCTTAATAAGTGCAGTCCTGATTTCCATATTATGGAAATCGGTGTTTCTCGATTTCCATAATATGGAAAT
>JAKJJM010225120.1:0-11819 GCA_021901965.1 Pipa carvalhoi
CACGCCCCCTAAGGCGTGTCAGATATGCTTGTGCGTATTGAGGGAGGAAGGCTGGTAGGAGGCGCTTACTTGTCAATCAAGTAATCCACGCCTCCTCCTACAGCCTTTCTATCCAACAAGTCTGCAGTGTCGACAATGTTGTTTCAAGCTGACAGGTGCACTTTAAAGTAGATCTTAGACCTGCAGACATATATCAATGGTGTTTTCATCTGTTTTCATCTGTTTGCATGGTCATGTATGAGGGTAAGGCTTCATAATTATTAACAATGCCTGTAGATAGATTTTGGTTGAATTATGAAATGACTGGTAATTTCTATAGTCAAATAGAGGTGGAGTTTGAGGTTGATTGGTAAAGCCCATAGTTAGTTATAGATGGAGCTTGTGATTGCATGGTCAAGTCTATAGCCAGACATATTTATGGTATTGCCTTTATAGGAGAGCTTTATCTAAAATGCATGCAGTAATGCATAAGAAGACTTCAGGAGGAGATTGGGGTGGACTTATAACATCTATAGGCAGATATAGGACTAACAAATAGTACAACACTCCAGTCTTATCAATGCATAAAACTTTGAGCAGCTGGGGTGGAGGGACCATGTGGAGTGGAGCAACACGTGTAGATACAGCTGCACTAACATATCTGGTAGGACCAAAAGGGCATCCCTTTAAGGACCCATAACACAAAAGGTCAATAAAAATTGTGCCCCCTACAGAAACACTCAGCTGCTGCAGATATAACAGAGTCTCTGTCTGAGGATCAGGTCCCAGAGGCATTCCTTGTCATGCTCCTGCTGCAGTTCGGTACCATGATTGTGGACAGGGCAATCTACCTACGCAAGACCATGTTTGGCAAGTGCGTTTTCCAGGTCGTTCTGGTGTTCGGAATCCATTTCTGGATGTTTTTCATCCTCCCAGGAGTGACAGAGAGGTAAAATTCTCAGCCTAAGAAGAAAGTCCATTGCCTAAATATTCTATTGCTTTCCTTGGATCCATTAGTACATTAGTATATGTAGCTGGTGGAGCTGTTCTGTTGTATGTTTAATGTCTTCTTCATGCTGTCCTTGATTTCCATCTCCCCTTGCATCCTGTGCTTGTAGGAGATTCAACACAAACCAGGTGGCGCAGTTGTGGTACTTTGTGAAATGCGTCTATTTTGGTCTCTCTGCTTACCAGATCAAGTGTGGTTACCCTAACCGTGTCTTGGGAAACTTTCTGACTAAGAGCTACAACTTCCTGAACCTATTTCTTTTCCAGGGGTAAGTGTCCTCAAGATTTTTGAAAGTTTCTTTTTTTTTTTCACCTACAATATCACCTTTTAACCATTTATTCTCATTTTCCTTTCAGATTTCGAATGGTTCCTTTCCTGACAGAGATGAGAGCTGTGATGGATTGGGTTTGGACTGACACCACTCTAAGCCTCTCCAGCTGGATATGTGTGGAGGACATCTATGCAAACATCTTTATTATGAAATGTTGGAGAGAGTCTGAGAAGGTACAAAGTTCCTGATGGAACAGGATGTCATAAGTCTGATTTGGGAAGTTGGAATCATGTGATTTCCTTTAAAGGGGATGGTTCACCTTAAAATGAATATGTTGTAGACAGTAATATTCTAAGACAATCTGTAATTAAAATATATTATTTGTGCTTTATCTTTTTGGTTGCTGGAAAAGAAATTATTCTTGTTTTTTTTATGTATAATTATAGTTTATTACTTATCTTTCTGTTCTGGCTTGTGCGATGTCTTTCTTCCTGTATTAAAAACAACTTCCTGGTTGCTAGGTTAACAACCCTAACTTACGCAAGACCATCAAAATTTAAAGAAATTGGACTTGAATGAAAAGTTGAGTAAATCAAAAACTACAAAAAATAAAAAATCAAGACCAATTGAAAACTATCTTAGGATAAAGGGATATACAACATTTTATAAAAATGACACTTAAGCTAAACGTTCCTACTCCTATGGAAGGGAGTAAACCAACCTCTGTAAATGCAGTACGGAGGAACTGTTTTTTGGGCATTTTGGGCTAGTTCTAGTTGTGTATTTTTTTTCTTACCTCTTTAGAAATACCCAGAGCAACCTGGCCAAAAGAAAAAGAAGATTGTGAAGTATGGGATGGGAGGCGTCATTATTTTTGCGCTCATCTGCATCATCTGGTTCCCCCTGCTATTTATGTCTTTGGTGAAGTCTGTGGCTGGTGTGACCAATCAGCCTTTAGATGTCTCCATTGAGATCAGTATTAGCGGCTACGAGGTAAGACCTCAGATTCTATAATAATAATATGTAATTGGGCATGAAAAAAAGTTTCCTTCCTTTGGTAGTTACTTTACAAGGTTGCCCACTCTTTTAGGTGAGTTATATTAAGACTTGGGAATTCTTGTGATGTGTCATATTGCTCCTGTGTACTAAACTGAGATGCTATGCTAGATTTTTCCTATGTTCTGTAGTAAACTTTTTTGTTACTCTGCACCTGTTTAGTAGATGAGTTGGTTGCACACTCTCTGCTATATTTGTTTTCATGTACTAGATTAATCTAGTGAGCTGGATTGCTTTGGTGTTCTAGATTTATCTACTCAGCTCGATTGCTCCTGTGCTCTGGATTGGTCTGCTGTGCTAGATTGCTTCTGTGTACTAGATTGGTCTCCTGATCTACAGTAGATTGCTTCTGTGTCCTAAACTGATCTACTGAGCTGGATTGTTTCTGTGTCCTAGACTGATTTACTGAGATGGATTGCTTCAGTATTCTAGATTGATCTACTGAGCTTGGTTGGTCTACTGAGCTTGGTTGGTCTACTGAGCTTGGTTGGTCTACTGAGCTTGGTTGGTCTACTGAGCTTGACTGGTCTACTGAGCTTGACTGGTCTACTGAGCTTGATTGGTCTACTGAGCTAGGTTGCTTCCGTGTTCTGTGTTTATGATATTTATTCTTTTTGGATCACTTTGCTTTTCCGAAAACACAGACTGCTATTATTGACCGGAGGCATAGTATGACAGTATTGTAGATTTGGACTCAGAGATACAGAAAACCAACATGAAAACAGCAGGAGCAATAGAACTGGATTTAGTCAATTTATGAACCAATTTCTCTTATTTTGTAGCCTCTGTTCACCATGAGTGCCCAGCAGCAAAACCTTGTTCCCTTCTCAGAGGTGGCTTATAATGAAATGACGTACAGATATGCCCTTCACCCTGTGAGTACTGCAGATATCCTGCATGGAAATCTATAAATATATAACACACTGCTATAGCGTTATATATATGCAAAGCTATATATGTACTGTACAGATTATCAGAGGATTAAAGGAGAAGTCAACCATATTGACAAATAATTGTACACATCGGTGGGTAGAAAAGACTATTTATTTCAGTGTTATTTTCCTAACATGGTAGAAAATTATTGTATTGTATTGTAATGTATTAATAGACCAGATTTACGGTAATAAATGAAAATTATATACTTAATAGAAGAAGTAACTTAAATAATAATCCTATGGATCCAATTCCCTTGCCCTGTGCAGTAGGGTGAGTGGCAGGTATCCACCCCCATTTACTCCACCCCAATTGTAATTTATAAAGCCACAGATCCTACCTGAAAGGAAACTGTCTAATACCAATCTATTAGGTAAATTTAAATATTATTTATTAATATTATTTATTAAATATAAATGTGATTGTGTAACAGCCGTATCTTATCACAATTGAGCCTTAGAAACATGTTTTTTGCACAGTGATTTTGTTCTGTAGACATCTATTGTTTTATAAAGAGGGGTTTTGTTTTTGTCCCACCGTTTCATTAGTCTGCGATGCAGTTCATCGTAAATTACATGCCCGAGGACATTGTTACTGCTAAAATAAAAAGCAACGCCAGCCTTCTCTGGAGCATCAGCCCAGCAAGCCGAGACGCCATGATCAAAGAATTGTCCAACACAACACAGATCTACTTCAACATCCACTGGAGCATGCTCAGGTACAACAAGGGAAAATAGAGAATAGAAATAATCTTTGTAGAGTTACAAATCTTTGTAGAGAATGAGATAGGTTCAAGCATACTCAAAGCTAGGGTCATCTATGCAGGTTTAAGGCACCTACTGTGCAGAAAATACGTAAAGGGTCATGTCTTCGGGGTAAAGGGTCATGTCTACGGTCCGCCTGTATGGGTGCGAAACATGGATGGTGCGTACGGAAGACTCTCATGGCCTAGACGTATTGGACCTTAGTTGCCTTCGTAGTTTAGCCAGATTAAGGTTGAGTGATTGTATTAGCAACACTCAAGAGAGACAGTGTGTCTTGGGTCAGGATTTAGGAGGACTTTCCGTGTTGCAATGGATACAACTCTCAAAGCTCCATTGGCTAGGCCACGTGTTGCGGATGGAGCATACTAGACTACCAACGTGAGTCTTGTTCTCGGTTCCAGGCAAAGAATGGAAATTACCTTGCAGTGGTCAATCCAAGACTTGATGTAGGGGAATGAAAAACTGCAACAAGAGCCTAGGGAGAATTGGAAGCTCTTGACTTTCTGGTTGGGGCCAAAAAGACCATGCTCATGCTTGGCTCTACACGCTCAGGGATTTAGCTATGAATAGGCATCAGTGGCGGTCATGCTGTCACTTTTTATCAATTTGGACTGCTTGAGAGGACTGTAGAGACTGAAAATTCTGTGTGTTGACCAAGACGATATTCTTCATCTTACTTTTTGTTAGGTCCATCCACTACCCATTTTATGTCCACTAATCTGTTTCTCTTTCAGCCATTGAATATGTGGCAGCCAGCAGTGGTATTGTATACAGTACCTCTGTTATGCTGTAAATGACAATGAGATTGTTGCCAGGCAATCTGAACAGCTCCCAGTTTGAATTCCAGTTTGGATTGGCTGACAACAATTAATTGGCTTTGTCAAGGAGATCTGGTATGAGCGGAGTAAAGGAAGGTTTTGCTTAGAAATTAACAGAAAAAAATATAATGAAATATATTTAGAAGACTATTCAATATGTGACACTTTTTAATAAAAATTAAAAGTTATTTCCAGGCTAAAGAACCCCTTAAAATAACATTTTTAATTAAACCAGACAAGAAGTCACTTTTGAAGTACGATCTTACACGAAATGGGGATTGTAACATTTTCAAATTTTTTCCAGCATTTATTTTACTTAATATTACCTGCTCTCTTCTGCTTGTAACTAATATTTGCTGAAAATCTCTTTGATTGCTTTTTATTGCACATTTCAACAAGAAACAAACTCATTTGTTTTCCAGGAACGCGTCAATCGTAACCAACCCGGGGACCGCAGGTAAACGTACTATATGCTATGAAGACTCAGAAACCAGAGATCATATCGTGCAGATGCTTAAAGGCGAACGAAAGGAGCCCGTGTACGTATAATTCTTAACATTTAAGTTTTGGAATGACATTTTAGAAACCTACAAAAACATTTAAAGTGACCATCAAAAAGTTGACTATGTATTCAAATAAGCAGCAGTAGTCTTTAGCCTTCAAAATGGCTTCTTATCAAGTAGGAAGTTTTGGATTGAAGGAGATATAGGCTGAGGCCACACAGAAAAGAGATCCCCACAACCTTTTCGGAACCATTCTGGAATATTGCTATATATAATAACGTACCAGCCTGAGAAGCCTCGTTTACATTTGTCACACCACAATGAACAAATAATTTGAACTTATTAATGGATGGTTTCACCCCAACAGTAATGTCTTTCTCTTTAACTTACAGGATGTTGAAGAACATTTTGCCTAAATATTTAAGAGCCAATTCGGGTGCGGAAACCAAAATTGCAAACCGTCTGGAAACAGGTAGGTTGACTACTTGGCTGGTTAGAGGTGTCAGGACCATAGGCTTCCTCAATACACTTCTGATAACAATGAAATGTTCTAGGAAGGAGGCCCAGTAACATATTTGACTTCAGTGCCCATTTGTGCCATTGGCTTTACTGGTGCTATATGTACATAATCACAAACATCCCATGATGCTTTTCTTTTGTTTACTAAATTAGTTTCAGATTCTGTACATGACTATATAACACATGCAGGGGGAGTTTGTTGCCTATTGCAGTTGCATTGTGGGAATTCAACTTATACTACACAAAACCACCTGATTTTGAAATACTATGCACTCGCCATTCATCTGAACTGGATGCTAGTTGTGCCCAAACCATCAGACCAATTGTTACCCTAAGAGACAATGAAGCCCTAGCACGTTTAAAATAAAGCGGCACTAGCCTGAATTCACTTTGGGGGTCTTGTTTTTCAGTCCATTCAGACAAGGCAGACGACGTACAGAAATTTGCTCTTTTCCGCAATCTTACTCTAAAGTTACAGCAGTTGCCACATAACGCCACATCGAGTCAAGTGACAGAGTGGTGGATGATCGAGGAGTGGGCTCCTGCTTGTGCACCAGCGGGATGCAGCAGAGATATTGAGCTTATCATATTCAGTGATAAGGCCAGTCCTCAAAGCCTGGGTTTCCTGGCAGGATACGGGTAAGGATTTCCTACACTTTCTATGGATGGGTAACCGTCACTGGCACTCGGTAACAAAGCCTGCTTCTTCTATATCCTGCTGTGTCCAGTAAACAGTCCTAGGCGCTTAATCATTAAACCACAAATTCAAATGCTGAAGTATATTTGCATCACTTCTGGTTGCTATCTGTATGTATGTATATATATATTTATTCATGTTATAGGAATCGCCCAGCTACTCTGTAGTGTTAGTCAGGGTTGATAACTCTTGGAAAAGTTTTCCTTAATTGACATCTTTTTTCAAAGGACATCTAAACTTTTTATTGGAGAGAGTTTTAAAAATATTAAACTGTAAATTTTAAAAACATAACGGTAAAGCACAAAAAGAGGTTCGAGAATTAGAATTAAGGGGGTTCCCATGCAAAACAGTCCCCCAAACACCACAGGGAACATTTTGTGTGCAGTTAACAGGTCCAAGCCAGTTTCATAATTTCTCTGACTTTCTCGCCGACACCTGAATTTCAGCCTCATCTTTATGAACAGAGAGTGAAGGAAAACAGTGCAGCATGGGTATTCTAATAGGAATGGCTCTGTGTGACTGTTTTACATACAAACACCACAAGACTGACCAAATGTTTACATATATTTACAAGAGCCAGTTATCTGGCTTCTAAATTATACCAGAAGATGCAATGTTCTTTCAGCATATGGAGTGTAAATATGATAAATTAAAGGGAGGGAAAAGCAAATGTTTTCTTTGTTTAGTAACACACAATTCTTCTCCTGGCATTGCAGTATTGTCGGCCTCTACATGTCTGTCGTCCTGGTGATTGGGAAATTCATCAGAGAGTTCTTTAACGGCATCTCGCGCTCGATCATGTTTGAGGAGCTGCCGAACGTGGACCGAATCTTGAAGCTTTGTACGGACATCTTCCTGGTCAGAGAGACTGGGGACTTGGACCTGGAGGAACAGCTGTTTGCCAAACTTATTTTCCTCTACAGGTCTCCGGAAACCATGATCAAATGGACAAGGGACAAACACGAAAACTAACACTCGAGTGGGCATATAGGCGAATGGAAAGTTCACATTTATTTACTGTGTGGCCTGCTGTTATGGGGCTAAGCCTAAGCATGGTCTCTGAGGGTTTCATGGAGATCACTGGAGAAACAGATGGCTGATAACATGGAAACCTTTGTGTCTTCAATACACTGGAGGAGAGGGGTCCCAGACTGCAACTGACATCACAGTAAAGTACATGGTTTAGTGGGGAGCGGCAATCCCTCTTCCCAGCTCCTTTATAACAGTCCACAGTCTGACTGTCACTGGTTTGTGTAGATTGAGTTCTCTGGTTAGTGGTGCGATCAAGGCTCTTGTATTGCTCAGGATTAATTTTATAACGAGAGACAAAACCGGCCATTACAGCGGAACTAAAACAGATGGTACGGACTGTAAACAGACACAGTGTTAACAAATCTAGATAAACCGATCTTTGTATTATATTGTTTTGAGAATATTTATAAATGCAACCTTTGTCCTTGTCACACCCATCCCCTCTGGATATTAAGTGTTTCTGAAGGGCTGTAAGTGTTAGTAATAAAACTAGGACATTACATTTGAACAAATTGTTTATATCGCACCAAATAAAGCATTCATAAAAGATAACAAACAAATGATAGTGGTAATACAAAGGTAGGGGGACGACAATGACACTCTCACTTTTCTACAACGCCAATTTCTCTTTAAAACTGGAGGGGAAAATGGCGTGGCAACGAGTGGTTGGAGTAATCTGTGGCGGGCGAAGAGTAAAAGTCAGCTGTGGCCTGGCACAGAGTTCAATAACTGGGCAGCCTATAAACTGTCATGGCGCCTTATAGGAAATCAAAATATGAAGGTTACACAAGCCGACGCCTTTTGGAATCCCTCTCTGCATTTTCTGCGATATCTTCCCCTAAAGGGGAGATCATATTTAGCAGCAGATCCTCAGAAGCTCGGCCGAACAAGGAGAGCAGCAAGGCCACGCCGAAACCTGTGGCCCTCTCGCCCTGCGGAAACAAAAAGGGTGGGACATTTGAGGATTACCAAGGTACAATAATCATTTTGTTTTTAACAGATATCAGTATATTGATAATTTCAATCAACAAAATGAGATTTTGTTTGCGCCTCTCAACAATGTATACTGATCAATAAAATAGGTTAGCTTAAAAAAAAAAAAACCTTAATTCTAAAGAAGTAACTGTATAGTTTTTTTCTGCTTGCATGAGGACGTTTTGCCTGCTTCTTTAACACTGCAGCAGTACAGTCTCACTTTACGACTGAGATACGGGGCCTGTCTTTATAACAACCCACTGTTTTCATTAGAGAGAGAATTCCCAAGCGCAATATGACAGACACCCACAGGATAGTTTATCTTCACTCACAAAGACACTATACTGCTGTTTAAAGATATAGGATTGTTTAAAATAAAACGGAGATTTTAGGATGATAATATTCCTGTAAGTTCCAGGACAGCCTGAATAAAATTTCAGTGTTTTGTAACCTACGTCATTGCGATTAAAAAGAAAAAAATAAGAGTTGGGTCTATGTTTCAGTTATTCACCATTAAAATGTAATTTTGCCATGGATGAAACTGCAACTTTTTCTAAAAGCATCTGTAAGAAAAAAAGAATTTAGTTTCTGTACATAAGTGCATGATTAGTAGGCCTTTAGCAGTGGTCTGATTATACTTACTGATCTGTCATTTGCCCCCTCCTTCTTGCCCCAGTTGCTTTTCATCCTCCAGGTTCCAGCAGCACTTCTTGTCTCTCTTCTCCGCCTGCAGTAGCGGTAATGGAATCTAATACCCCTTCTGCACGTGCTTGCATCAGTGATGAAAGAGAAGAGGCGGACCTCTAACAGGATTGTGATGCTGGAATCTGCAGGATGAAGATTAGCTAAAGGAGAAGGCAGTAGGAGACTAAAGACATTGACTGGTGAGTATAGTGAGACCCCCCATGCTTCCCCACCGCTACACATACACAAGTACACTTTAGGTTTTCTTTAAAGGACAATGTCGACGACATAAATGTTTTATTCATGCCTTAACACATAGTTACAGAGTATGAAAAGTTTACAAAAGACAAGAAAGGCATCTAACCCATTTTTAAACCCAACCCCCACCCACAAAAAAAAATATTATATATATTATTTTGTTCGTGCATACATGACTGCGGAACATGAAAAGGTAACCACCACACATGGAGCCAATTACCAACCTCTTGTATCCTGTGTTCTGCCAAACATTTATCCGTTATTCTTTGGACTCTAATTGTTAACAAGGTGGTTTGCAGAAACTGTATAGCTACTGCTACTATTTATTGAGTGCTAGGCATAACATGTTTCGGGCAGAGCCCTTTATCAAATGTGATAAATAGCCTAGCACTCAATAAATAGTAGCAGTAGCTACACAGTGACTGCGGAACAGCATCCCTGTATTGCTTTATGGCTGGGATTCAGATATACGTACAGAATCAGAGCAACAGAAACAAGATTAGTCCTTTATCTAAATGCCTCAAGTTTCTACCTTACAGCGGAGCTTCCAGGAGAAGCAGAGATAAAACAAATAAACTTTTACAATATATAAAACTTGAACGAAAATTATTCCTTTACGTTTTTACGTTATTTAAGAAATACTGAAACTTGTGGAAACGAACTCAATATGATAAGAAAACAATGTGGTAATTTTAGAAAGATTCTGTTTAAAAGGTCACTAATCTCAAAAAAGTAAAAATTCTACATTGTGTCTAAAGATGTTTAGATTTAAAAAAAATGGGCTTTAGGGCAACACTTCCTGTATATGTATTATCTAAATCACCACTGGGACTGGGTGGGATCTGTTTAATAACATGGCTGCTATCCGTAAAGAAAAACAGACTGAAAACAATAAAATTCATGAATTTAATGATAACCTGTATTTAAATAATTGCTATGCCAATCCAAATGGGAATTTTTAGTTATGGGTTGTTTCTGGTCCTTTAACTGTTGGGATTTATCATGCAGACGCAGAGCCTTTTCTTTGTGTGACAGATACTCACAGCGTGAACAGGTGAGGCAATGTCCACGTGAACCCACACTCCGGGCCAGTCGAACCCAATATGTGACGCAATGAAAAGAGCCGCACAGGAGCTCTGAGCATTCTCCCGGTCCTAAACACAAAGCAAAATCAGGCAATGTAGGGGGAGAAATACAGTAGCACAGGTTCGGTAAATGGCGCGCGGTATCCCAGCCCGGACGCGGTAAATGGCGCGCGCTATCCCAGCCCGGACACAAGAGGAGCAGAGAAGGGACACTCACTGCCACAGAGTTCTTCATGTCTGCCACAGCTGAAGAAAACTCAGTGAAATGCAGCTCAGGGCAGTAAACCAGAGGGTGAACCAGGTCTCCGCATTTGCGTCCAGCTTTGACACAAGCGATCTCCCACTCTTCGCTGTTGGTCACTACTGCAGCGTGGTACTTTCCAGTTGCGATCCCCTGAATAACAAAGAGTAACAAACCAATATGAGCCATGAGAGAAGATACTGCTGAACCCTCCTCCCTCTAAACCAGGAAACAAAGTGTATTCCACAAGGTGCACACGTCCTAAAGGCAAGGCCAGCGATATAGTGAAACCCATGAAAACACAGTGTAACAATTCTATTAGGGTGTTACTGTAAGGGAGACTTGCCCCCCGAAATGTTGAGTACTTGTACACCTGTGGCTAGAATGAATGGGTAATGCACTGACATGTTACCTGGGCTCCTGTGAGGGTCGCCATGTCCAGTATGATATCCGCTCCTAGATCCTTGCAGGCATAGGAGACCCCATCCGCCAACACCAGCCGACCCTCCGCATCTGTATTATTTATCTCAACTGTCCTGTGTTGCACAAATTAAAGTGTTTCTTCAATACTCAGGTCACCATGTTATACATATACTAGTTCATTACAAAGATGTGCTAATCTATGACCCACCAGCTTACCAAACTACAACTCCCAGAAGCCTTGGGCTTAAAAAAAGATGGTGGAATTTAGGGTAAAGGGGGTCTGCGTAGTTTAAGAGGGAACTCAAATAATAAAAATATATTACAGCTCATGCTCCATTACTGATAAAGGTTCGCAATTCATCAGCAACAACCTAAATCTTCTTCCATAACCTTGCCGCAGTATCTTTACTTAAACATCACCACCCCCACAGTAGCGTTTCCCTACAGCAGCAAGCCCCCAGTCTACAGCAGTGTAGCATGTCCCTACAGCAGCGAGCCCCCAGTCTACATCAGTGTAGCATGTCCCTACAGCAGCGAGCCCCCAGTCTACATCAGTGTAGCATGTCCCTACA
>JAKJJM010225846.1:0-11136 GCA_021901965.1 Pipa carvalhoi
ATATATATATATATATATATATATATATATATATATATATACACATACACTAAGCATAAATGAGTAATTAAGGATACAATATTTACATAGAAAATAAAAATCAGTGTTAGTGCTCCAAAAGGAGGATTTTAGTTTGGTTTTAAAAGTACAGAGGGAATGTTCTTGGTGAAGGTAAAGGGGTATAGAATTCCAGATGTGGGGGGCAGAAAGAGAAAAGGGTTTAAGGCGAGAAAGGGAAGTGTTGGTGTGTGGCATGTAAAGCTGGTTACTTTGGGAGGAGCACAGTTGACGTTGGGAAATGTACAGGCATAGGAGTGTGGAAATGTAGGGAGGGGCAACAGAGGGAAGTGTCTTTAAATACTTTTGTTTCCATGCCATACATGATTACATTATCTTTCTGTATCTGTCCATAGCAGAATGCTATTCTATGTATTTAAAGCAATCATTTCAGATATCAGTTGGGCCAAACCCCAAACAACCAATTACTACTTCAGTAAGCAGTTTACTCAGTCTCACATTTACCCAATAAATTTCCTTCATGGGATTACTCCTAAGCATTCTCTACAGCTCTGCTTATGAATATTGGAGACCTCTTACTCACTCCTCAATGGGAACTTAGCTGCCACACAACAGTGAGTCTATTAACTTTGGTATTATAGTATGACAGCATATACAAAGATCACTCTTTAATATGCAGTGGACTGTCCAAATTCAACCCAGCGGTACTTCTTAGGCTCTAAACTTGACATCATTCATCAACATTCAGATCCTTCCTGAACCCTAGGGTTAGCTGGGAAATAGACCTACCTTTAACTGTTTTTGACTGCACAGGCTCTTATATGCATTAGGCTGCTTGAAAATAGAGGAATGTCTCTGCACTTTTACAATAAACAGTCCTAAACAGGGTACACCTTTCCAAAATAAGATTGTATTTTGTATTTGTATTTAGATTGTAAGCTCTATGGAGCAGAGACATCTAACCTCTTGTGTCAACCACAACCCTGCACTTAAAGTGATGTATCCTTGTGATATTACACTTGTATTGTATAATGCACTTTTCCCATGTCTGTATTATATTTGTATTGCTGAATTGTACAGCGCTACATAAATTTGTGGCGCTTTATAAATAAAATTATACATACATACAATAAGCATGAGATGGGGATATTCAAATCTACCTGATAGTTAACATATTCTATAACAGCAACTATGCTGACACTTACTTCTTCTTATGACAGACTAAATTAATGTGATTGAAGTAAGTTGCATCAACATGGTGAATGAGCCTCAAATATTACAGTGATGTAAACACTGCTTTTCAGACTGTTGCATGGCAACTGTACCAGAACGCTCCAATATCAAGCATGAATATCCATTTTAAAGCATGACAGGGGCTGATTCTTTTTGAGACAGAGAAACAGAAAACCTTAGTGATCAGACCCTTAAAGGCAAGCTGTACGCAAAACATTATACGGTATGTTTTACAGAACTTGATTGCTAATTTCATAATAACCAACTTTATCATATCAAAACCTTTGCTTAGATATTACATTTTTTAAAATTTGAAACAATGTTTTCTGGCAATATCATTATCATACTTTAATAAATAGGTCCCTTGTATCTGTCATGTCTGATCTTGGCAGAATGTTGAATATTCTTTTCTTTTCTACAAATGGCTGAAAAGAGAATAGAGAGAATCCATGTTATCCAAAATACAATGGAGTCTTGATGCAATTGAGGAGAAGAGAGGATCAAATCTTCCCCCAACTGCATAATTATGCATGATTATCTTTTATCATTTAAGATGTTTATATATGCATTCGATATTTCCAGAGCAAATCAAAGGAAAATTTCATTTTTTTTTTCTAATTAATTAAAACATGGCAACAAAATGAAAAGAAATATATCATTTCTTAAATCAAAACCGCTCCACATTTCTTGTCTTAATATTGCGCAGCAGTGTGAGTTATGTGTTATGTTTAGGTTTCTGTTGCTGTTAGAACATTCTCTGAAATTCCGAACTCCATCTATGAGCTAGCAAAGTTATAGTTCCCTCATTTAAATGCTGCTACTTGGGTATGTAAATTAACAACTCCCTCCTAAGACCCTATCCATGAAAATATCAGATGCGATTATATTAGGAGATAAACAGAATGTTCGTTTCCAGTACAAAATCTGGCTGTAAATATAGCTTACTTTTTATTAAAATTCTGAAAATTCTTACATAACTGTAAAGGGAAACCCAGTCCCAAGCATGCTAAATGTGACTAGCTGAAATGCTCCCTGGGTAAGAAAATTGGCTCGCCTTATGCAGTCTAGGGGCAAAATTTGCTAAGGTTGAAATGTATGTTTTTGACCTATTTGCCTGAAAATCGGGTGAAAAATGGGTAGAAAGGACAAAAACATATTTTTCGTCCTTAGTAAATTTTGCCCTAAGAGTTCTGTTTCACAGCTTAGAGCGCAGGGGGCTTTGGACCGCCCCTCCAGCCCTAAGACCCAAAATACATGTTAAAATCCTGCAGACACATGTACAGAGCGATCTCTGTGATTTAGGGTGAAACTTAATAAACTCGGAAAAGCCCAATTTCGCTTTTTCGAGTTTATTCCCGCTAGATCTCACGGTAAATCACAAGCAATTTTTTTCCATCGATATTTATCGACTGAAAACCATACTACTCATGTAAAGTATGGCTATCTTTTCATCTAAAAATTTGATGGAAACGCTTGATTAAAAAGTTTTGGTTGGTAAATAACCATCAATAAATAAATCACGCAAGATCTCGTAGGAATAAACTCGGAAAAGTGAATTCAGGATTTTCCGAGTTTATTAAATTTTGTCCTAAGACTCAGTGCTTTAAGCAAGGACGGGGGTGTTCCTAGCCCCTCCAAGGGTGGCTCTGTGCTATTTAAGTATTGAAACAAAGGGCTCTGCCAGATGCAGAGTAAGCCTTGATGAATGGGTTAATTTTGCTAGTCACGGGTTGGCTGGAATTTACCATGGCAGACTTTAGCAGCCTTTTACATATGATTTTCTTGATATCGTCTTCCTGGACGCAACAGTAAGGGGCTTATTTACAAAAGGCCGAATCATCACATGACGGAGTGGATTCACATTTATTCAGCACTTTCCCATATTCGCTTTGACAGTCCAATTCTCATTTTGATGAATACACCCCTGAGTATAATGCAGGATTGACGTTGCAGCATTTATTTGAAATTGTTAATGTGATACAGAGTTTCATTTCCGACACTTGTTCTTGTAACTGAAGTTTTCATATAACTGTTAATTAGCTAAATAAAGGTACATTTTCTTGCCATTGGACAAATATCCTGTTTCAAACATGGCACTGATAATCTCATCATTCTGCACTGATGAAAAAGTGTTTTTTATAGTACCGTAGCCTGCAGTAAGATTATATTGTGCTTTTATTAAACATACTGCAGCCTGTGTTTTAGTCATAAAGTCCAATAGAACTGCTGTGTTCATAAAGAAGGAGCAGGAAAATCAATTAACAGGCAAAAAAGTACTTGAACATTTTTGGAACTTAAACATCACTTCTTTTAATGCTAATTTTCTTTACAAAATAGTATATAGTATTATAAAGCTCAAGCCAAATTTATTTGGTGATAATATCTAGAGATGTGCGTAGATTTCTATGTTTTAGGATTGGATCTGATTCCATCATCATGTTTTAGATGTTTAGGGCTTGTTTGTTGCCAAACATTTTGGGGTTTGGCATTGCATTCTATTTCTTTTTTAATTGCAAAAAAAAAAACTCAAAGAAATAAGCACCTTTTAAGTATCTTGTGTCCTTGTATGGCCATTGCCTAGTCTTTGAATGTGTTCACACGTTATAAACACTAACATTTTTATTTTAGAGAACTAAGGCCATTTGTCAGTTTTCAAGGTCAGCATTTTCTGCAAGAAGCGAAAACAAAACACATGGGTTAGAATTTGTCTGACCTGGTCCATACACTCTCTCCAAGCATACACAACAAGAGGGAGGGGAATGAGGTAAAGCATTATCCTACAAGACAAAAATCAAGTATTGTTTTTAACTCCCAAAAGCCTCTGACAAAAATGATATAAACATGAATTATAGGCAGAGTTGGATAATACACAAGGGGCGAAAGTTATTAAGAGCGCAAAGACTCGATTGAGTCTTTGCGGTCTTAATCGTGCGAGAATTCTCACCCGAGAATTCTTGCGACAGCACTTGGCGGGGATCTCGATTGCGTTCCTCCGCAATCGAGATCGTTCGCCCAAAAGTAGCGATAAGTCCTATGGCTAAAAACTTTTGGGCGAAAGATCTCGATTGTGGAGGAACGCATTCGAGATCTCGCCCAATGACATCGCAAGAATTCTCGCAAGATTAAGACCGCAAAGACTCAATCGAGTCTTAGCGCTCTTAATAACTTTCGCCCAAGGAATTCAAGGGGGCCAGACACAGTCTCTCATCATAAATACATTATTTTAACTATGCCGTTGGAGAAAGGTTTGACCATTTCTGCTGGTAAGAAGGAAGGCCCCCGTATCAAGACCCCATTGTTTTTGGGACAATATGGATCCTCTCTAGACTCTTTTCAGTCTTACATGGAAAAGATCCAACAATATTCAACATTCTCCCGAGATGAAACATGACAGATACAAGGGACATATTTATTGAAGTGTGATAATGATATTGCCATAAAACATATTTGTGTTCTTGCATCAATACTTACTGCTTGTATTCTAGTTGACATTTCTGGTTATAACAACTTTAATAGTGGGAGGTCACCAGGCAAATCATCAATGAAAACTTTCACTGTAAGGATTGCAGCGACAGTACAGGTAATTGTCCTAGTGATTATTTTGATCAAATCCTTTAATAAAAATGTCTCTAGATGTAATATGTTTCTGACACTCTGCCCTATACATTCAGCTCTTTGATGAATAAAGTATTTTTGTTTTAAGAGCACAGTACACAGCATGCCCTGTTTCATCTGAGTTTTCATCCCAAGCAAATCCAAACATTCAAAACTCTTTTCCAAATGGAGATATCAAAGTTACTTTACACAACACAGCTTCAAAGTGGCAATTATGACTTCTTGTACAAAACAGCTTTGAAACCATGTGTTGTGAAAGAAATCAAAGGGCAAATTGTCACAGTGGCCAGACTCCAGCACTGTTTACTCACATTGACAGCTTAGTACTATGAGTACTACTTAAACTATGAGCAGTGTGGGGCTTGATAGCCTGTAAGTTTTCATTTTAACCTCTTTATTGCTGGTTCTACTGTTTAAATGTTTTACAGCTGGTTGGTTACTTTATTCTTTCTCTCATGTATTGTATTGATTCATTTATATAGCGCTGATATATTATGCAGTGCTTTACAGAGACTCATCATTCACTTCAGTCCCTGCCCTGTGGAGCTTACAATCTAGTTTCCCTATTCAGTCACACACACATAGATACACACAGACGTATGTTTTTGGATTGCAGGAGGAAACCGGAGTGCCCGGAGGAAACCCACGCAGGTGCCGGGAGAACATACAAACTCCATGCAGATGAAGTCCAGGGTGGAATTGAACCCATGGTTTGTTTACATTTTTTCCCAAAGGTTTTGTGGAACATTTTCAGATCATTTGTGGTAACTACACAGACTGTGCAAATTCCCATAAAATCTGAACGATGCCGAACAATTTCACCAATCTCTTACAAGCATCACTTTAAGACACAGCACTGCTTTTATGGGGCTCATCCATCAAAGTGAGAATTAAACTGTTGAAGTGAATTTTCATCACTTGTCGTCACTATGTATCGATAGTCACAAATTCTCTACTCCTTCTTTGCTAAACATAGTATTCCCACATGAATAAGCAATGGTGTCAATAGCCGTCTCTTTGTTTAGTGCGGCATAGTCAGTCAGACAGTAGCAATCCTACCATCAGCCCCCTAATTCGCCACTTTGATCTGGCGAAATAACACTGGTGAATGCAACATAGCATGCTTTGTCAAAGTCGCTATTGCAACAGACTGCTTGATATACACATGAATTACCTGTGCACTCGCACACAATGTGGTGCAAAGAGCGCTAAGTTTGCATCTGTTGTAAGCATCCCAACCGGTTGTGAATTTGCCGCACTGCAGAGTTTGCTGAAACGCGAAGATCGGGAAGTGACAAATAAGGTGGTTATTGACTAATGTCCGAATTGTCACGTAAAGATGTGAATTTGCCGCTTCCCCATATTCGGGAATTCAGCAAACTCTGCGATGTGGCAAATCCGCCAGCTGTCGACGGTCGCACACTACACAATAGACAGCTATTGACGCGGTCGCGAATTTGCTATGGGAATACTGACGCATCCGCGGATTTGCTATGGGAATTCTCCGTTTAGTCAATAAGGAGTAGAGAATCAGAGCGTAGCTACCCAAAGTGATGAGAATTTCTTCGACAGTCCAATTCTCACTTTGATCGGTAACCCCCTGAATGTGAATTCGGACCTTTATGCAACTGTTCAGACTTTCATGAGTAAAGCCCCTATATTTTTATGATACAGACTTCATTGGCCCTTATCTATTTTGGGAGCCATGCCACAACATGCAGCTGGTAATGAAGGATGCGACCTTTGATATTTCTAAAGCTAAATGTTAATTGATTATGGAAAACATTCAACCACTTGTCAACCACTTGAATGCAGTCTAGCATGATGATAACAATGTTGTTTTCTGCTGCAAGCAATTAGTGCAGTACTCGGTGTGCTTGAGATTGTTGCTAGGATGCATAAAGAGCTGGTTTGCTGTTATTTTACTTTCTAACCCCCGATAATGAGAAAATGACTTAAGTGCCATCGCATTCACATCGGAGTAAGTTTTTCTGAAGGCATACAGTAAGATCCAATTTATACCCGTCTGAATACAGCACTATAATAAAAACGCTGATGGTGAACAAATTGTTAGAGAATTTTAAAGCGCAATTTGGGAACTAAATGTAGAATGTATTAACGAGGAACAAATCTAGTAACCCATAGCAACCATTCCATGTTTGAGGTTACCATTCTATCTGTAACAGACCGGAAAATGCTAACTGTTTATTGATTACGCTGCCAATTTCTCATTCCTGTACAAGAAACCATTTTTTCAGCAGACCACTTCAAAGCAATTGCTGAATTGTATTACAACTACAGCCGAGATATACAGTAAGCAAAGCTAAATAAAGGTTTGTCAATACTGGATGCCACAAGACTGCCTAGAAAAGATGGATAAGATATTTTTTATGTTTTTCAGGATACATTATTCATGGTAGGGCCATACATGGATCCACTGCTGATGTGCTATTCCTTACCCGAGTCCTCTGGGATGAAACATCTGCTTCAGAAATCCTCTTTGGGAATGTTCTATTCCATACCCAGCTTCTTCTATTCTAATCAGAGAAAGTTCTACCTTGACAATGCTGTTTTTAACATAGGACACTTGACTCAATTATATACAGTATATTTGGGCAACCCAATAAGAGATCATTTTCTTTAAGGGTGTTAGGTTACTACCTGAAACAGGAACCAAGGTGGAACCTGCAGCACAACTTACTGGGATGGAAACCCCAACATTCTGGTGCAGAAACGCTAGGATACTTGAGCAACCCAGCAGGAGTGAGCAAAGAGCAAACCAAGATACCACGGAGTAGCAAGAGCAGAGACATGAGAACCAAATCAGGAAAACAAGGGGAGCAGAAAAAACATAGATAAAGCCAAGGTCAGGGATTCCAGAAAAACAGCAAAGTCAAAACGAGCCAAAGTTAAAAAAAAAAAAAAAAAAACACGAATAAGCAGGAAACAAGGTCTTCAGCAGAACTTCATGATATGAAGACCAGCTTGGGCAAAGACTGAAGGAAATGACTTCATATTTAAAGGCCTGGATGATGACAAACAGGAAGCACCTATGTAAATGAATACCAAGTGTGCAGGCTAATTAGCACTAATGTATGGACAGCTCACTTGGAAATACAAGCTCACAGACTCAGGCTCAGATGGACTAGTGGTATAACTTCTACCTGGAGTGTGGCAGGTTCATGGTTCCAATCCCACTGGAGATGCCGCCCAGCTGACACAAACCATGCGGCAAGCACCTCTGGACTGACGAGAGAAATTCCTAACAAAGAGCACACATGTTTTCTTGATAGACGCTCAATAGTACTGGAAGTTTATTAGCCAGTAGCACAGATAAGTCTTTGCATATTTCCAATGTGTTTATTCTTCCATCTGTGCTTCTCTGTGGATAGCTGGAAAACATACACTGTTGGCGGTGTAGAGATAATTTTTGTTTTCATAGTATTTAAATATTACTTTTCCTGTACAAAATTTGTACATTCTTATAATGCCACACGCTATTAACAGCTAACATTTTTCCGATGCATCTTAAAGCATAATTAAATTATACATTTTCCAAAGCAGGAAACCATTATTTCAATGCCTGTATCCCCCTACAAGCAATCATTATATAAAATTTGCCTTTAAACCATCCCTGCTGAAATTCTTACCTAAAAACACACATATGTACAAAATTGTTTACAACCATTTTGATAATTCCATACAGCCTGTTTTCCATTATTTACAGATTCAAACAAGAGTGGTTTTATTTGTTTTTCACAAAAACATTTTAACAAAAAATTGAAGGATGTTTCAAGTGCCTTTTTCTGTATTTATCTGGTCTTTTTTTTTAAATAATAAGACCTTCTTACTTTAACTAGTCGGTGGGTTGTGATATTGTTTAGAAAAATAAGTTTTAGACATGCTTGCATCAGATCAAGGAGAGTCAATGGGTATATGAAATCATATCATATTATATATTACAGATGCATGAATATATTTTATTGTACACATCAAATCAGATGTGTACAATAAAATATTATTATATTATGTTTTCCCTATACATTAGTGACTTTTGCTCTTCATGATGAACTTCTCTCCAAGCAAGCGTTTAGAATGTTTGTAGCAATATTATGGGTATGGACTTGTAATATAATATAATTCATACTTTTAGCTGGAAAATGTGAAGAGATCTTGACTACACTTGATCCTGGATCAGAAAAAAAGAAACAGTGGACACAAGGGGTGAAATTTATTAAAGTCGAAAAGGCCATTTTCGACCTTTTCAATTGTATTTCATCAAAGAACTCGATAAAAAAAAATTCGATTGAGTTTTTTGATGTAATTAATTTGGTCGAAGAGTTTGATTGAGTTTTTTGATCTAATTAATTTGGACGAAGAGTTTCGATCGAGTTTTTTTATCTAATTAATTTGGACGAAGTGTTTCGATCGAGTTTTTTGATCTAATTAATTTGGTCGAAGAGTTTTGATCGAGTTTTTTTATCAAATTAATTTGGTCGAATTTCACTTCCGAGATTACATTTTTACATTATTGCATTAATGCGATCCAGATGGCTTTTTTCTTTCTTTTGTTAACTATTGGGTCTAATATTTTGCAATTATCATACTAGTGAGTAATAAAAGGTTTAATCAATTTAATCAATTTGGTCCTGTCAAACAAAAACCTGAAGAAGTAAGGATGGACAGGAACATGTAACTCTCTGGTTTTGACCATATTTGTACAGAGAGATCTTTTGTTACTGGGTATGAACACATTACTGTCTAGAGCAGAGGTCCCCAACCACCAGGTCACGGACCAAAAAAAAATTCTACAGTGTTACTTGCCCTTTATCATCTTGTACATAATGCACCCGAACTAGTTATGATCTAGCTGTCAACACTGCTGATACCAGTTTTAAATCTTTATATATCTTTATTCCATCTCTTCATTTCATTCCTCAGCTGACACTGCTAAATAAAATGGCCACTTTTTCAAAGATTGATATCCTAGTTAGGTCAGGGGGCTATGTCAGTAATCACATTAACTGCTAATATCTTCATTGTCAGAGACTTCTGTCAAGGTGATTAAACGCTTACTACATCCGAAGTGTACACAACACATACAAAGAAAAATCCATTCTCATCAAAATGTTTAGAATTAGTAATGGAGCTCAGGTGAGAGATCTGTCTTTAGGTGCATCTTCAGTTTCATTTTAGAAAGTGTCCATAAATGGACACTATATATATATATATATATATATATATATATAGTGTCCATTTATATATATATATATATATATATATATATCGACGTCAACTGCACTGCTCCCAAAGTAACCAGCTTTGCATGTGACACACCAATACTGCCCTTTCTCATATCAAACCCTTTTCTCTCTCTGCCCCCCACATCTGGAATTCTATGCCCCTTTATCTTTGCCAGGAACTTTCCCTCTGTACTTTTAAAACCAAACTGAAATCCTACCTTATAGAACACTAACACTGATATTTATTACTGAATTTTATGTATAGATTTTATTTTATCCTTAATTAGTTATTTATGCTTAGTATTTGCATTTATTGATCAGTGTTTCAGCACATTGTTACAGCTCTTATATTACCCTTATATCTGTGTATATAAGTCTTCCTTCCATTTGGATTGTAAGCTTTATGGGGCAGGGATCTCCAGCCTCGTGTGTCAACCACAACCTGGCATTTAAAGTTAAGTAGCCTCACGATATTATACTTGTATTGTGTAATGCATTTTTCCCATGTCTGTTTTATATTTGCACTGCTGAATTGTACAGCGCTGCGTAAATTGATGGTGCTTTATAAATACAATTATACATATAGGTATATATGTATAAACTCTTCTTCAAAATTCAGTTGCGGAGAAATTTCTGTAGATGGGAATTTTCTGTACCTGCTCATTCTTTAGTAAACATGAGAACCTGATTGCACAAGGAGAAAGTAGAGGTAATATGTTTATGGTCAATCCAACTCTTTACAATGTTGCCTGTAATTAGAAACCTCTGTGTTAATGGTTTCATTTGGTAAAGAATATATTTTGGAAGAGATTTGAGAGCCTTGGCTTGCAATAACCTTAAAAGACAGAGACCTTATAGTCAGGATAACAGATTGAATTGAATTGCTTAGCAGTAAATTTTGAGGCTTAAAGGAGATCTATAGACAGATTACATCTTTACATATGTTGTACTATACCTTAGTGAGAACCCATTCATCCCTGTAGTTGTTTCATCTGATACTGGATAATTTATTACTCAGGCTTGTAAA
>JAKJJM010226584.1:0-10831 GCA_021901965.1 Pipa carvalhoi
AGGGTGAAGACCCCGTGTACCTTAGACTCCACGCCCAAGTTCCTGCTAGAGTCAAGTTTACTGTGGGATCCGAACTGCCTCCTTCTTCTCCTCAAATTGTTGCCTGAGTCTCTAAAACCTGACAATTAATCAGAACACGTCAGTAACCAGCTTGCAGCATATATTCTAATTCTATACAGTCTCTGTAAATCAATATTCACATAACTAGATACAGCCACAATCAGATTACCTACTAAGGGCAAATATAAGGGTCATATTTGTATGATTAAACCATGTTCATTACCAACCTTGACACAATGGTGATGGTTTTCTCATTACATGTCCTGATTGTGCTACCATTGTTACTATTCTTGCTTTGCATTTTAGCTCTACTATTGATCTGGTGATCGTCACCCAGAATCCTACACCAATGCAAAGGATCTGTCCAGTCATTCAGTAACCCTTCTGAAATGGTGAATGCAAAGAAAATATTCTGCACAGAACTCAGAAATGTTCAAAGCTGTAATCATATAACTTAGCAGACTGTAGTGCAGTAGTAAATTTCCACATTGTTCACATTGCCTAAAGGATGCACATGTGGTCAGGTGAAAGTTTTACATCGCTCACCGCTATCCATCATGTTCCTTTTAACTGCCTGCAAGGATGATTGTTTATTGTAGCATATTAACTGAGATCACTCACATCACAGTGAATAAATATATAGCGTACATAGATGTAAACTGTGTCTACACTGAAACATTTTGGTGGATTCCAAGAAACCAGTCCTTGGTTGAAATTAGGGAGGGTGATTTTGAGTGGGGTGAAAAGCATAAGTATTATTGACCAATGCAAGCATGCACACAAGTCTAGGGTGTTATACCTGGACCAGTGTTGATGGCTGTTTTTTCCATCCCAAACAGGTAACACTAGTGGGATCTCTACCAGTTTCACAGTAAATTAAAACTTTAATATAACATTCAGGTATTGGGATTTCTATCTGGAAGTTTCTGTTTGTTATTTTTAAACTCTGTGTAGTCTATGAAGATAATTTATCAAAACAAAGTAGTCATTGAAATACCATTACAATCTAATCATTAGCCATTTTTGGAGTTTCTGTAGCATTTTCATTACTCATCATTTCTACTCATGGCCACTTTAATTAAATGGGACAGGAGTAAATATGTCAATAGTAACCAAAGCAAAATACAGCAATAATGATGGAAATGTGTACAAGTAAGTAATGTGCAAAATGCATGACAATAGTATTTTACCATTATTTATTACAGAATTAACTTATTTAAAAGTGACATAACATGATGAATCTATTGTATCTTAAAACATAAGCTTGGAAATAAATATATCGAACTTTCTTCATAAAGTCCCAAGTGTAGTTTTTCCTCATTTTTACTTTCTGAGAATACCTGGCCCCTAATGGAATTTTTTTTCCCCTTTGCAGTTTTATGGTTTATTATCCAAAAGCAATTTTCTTCTAACCTTACAGCTCATTATTTTTGCCTACACATCAGTCTATTTCTAACTTTGAAATATTAAGTTAACTATTTTACACAAATGCTGTTACCCAACATCATATATTCTATCAGTTCTGTAGAGGATTTTCTTCCCCTTAAAAGAAAGAAAAAATGCACTTTTGTTTTAGAAATAAAACACTCAAACTTGAGGGTCAAAAAGTCTTTACATTTCTTCTAGTGAGATGCTCTGGACCCTATTAATGATTATAATTCCTATTGGTTCAGGTAGCCCTAGGTTATGCCAGAGGGGGAAGACATTTATTTTAACCCAATACATTATAGCTAAACCTCTCCACAATTATTATTAATAATAGAAATCCAAAGTGTCTCTACACATTTAAGGATATGTTTTCATTAAAAATGTGTCTGGTACCACCAATTAAATGGTAGAATCTTTTACAGCAATCTATATGGGTTTCAGCACTCTCTTAAATGTTTATATGTAATAGTTAATATTAATTGGAATTAGATGTGTGCTAGATTGTATTGGTTCTAACTCCTTCAAAAGTAAAGGGTTACCCTTTGAATTTCAGCTCTGCATAGCTTTAGGGTTAGCTTGAGGTGGCAAGTAGACATGCTTAGCTAAAATTAGCCACAATAAATCTACAAGGAAAGTCACAAAACTAATAATATTGTTTATCTCAATGAAATCTGAAATATCTGTCTATCCTTCTATGTGTTGATTTTCAGGATTTGTTGAAACATTACAATGGTTGCATGAATGTAGTTTTAATATAGTACAGTAGACCTATTTTATGCCTGTAGTTAACACAGAAGGAGAAACTACTAATACAGCACTTTTAAAATTGAACTCTTTCTGCTGTGAGATATATCTGCAGGTGCACAGAATACTGAAAAAAAAAATACAAGGAATGTTCAACCTTTGCGTGATCACCAAAATGTTTAAGTCATTATTAAACAATTGCATTTCAGAGGATAATGTAAGATAGAATTTATATGTTGCTGTAGCTATTGTAGGAGGAAACTTAAATTAAGAACTTCTTTCTAGTACAAATCAATAAATAGCATACCAATAAGTATGGCAGTAACACCATCATTGTTAAGAGTAGCCACTTGGTGTGTCTTGAGCAGAATTATTTACTAGACTGGCCTATTTTGGCACTGATGGGAGGAAGATAAAAGGTTGTAACCACCAAGAAGTTAATGCCACTTATATTCCTTATTCTGTTACTACTACTTACTCTGAAAAAAATCCCCTTGCTAATCTGCTCATGGAAATTAACATTTTTTCCATTTATTTTCATCTGGCTTTCATCTTCCTTAATAAAAGTGGATTATTTTGTATCCTAAAATGGAATTCTTACTTAGCCGTGAAAAAAGATGCTGTTTGGATCACAGCTGCAGTGTAAGTATAAGGATATAACAAGGTTAGAAGTAGAACATTTGCACTGGAATGTTGTAGCTTCTGATTGGCTGATAATTTAGGTAATTTAAATTTTCATTTGCCCTGGAAATGTTTAGTCTCCCATTATTGGTTAGGTAAACAATGTAAACGTAACAGTGGAGGTAAAGAAGCATTGTCATTATGGCTAAAGAAGGCAAGTTAATATTCTATTTGCATTTGAATATGCAGAAGTATTTAAAGATAAGGAATGGTTGAAACAAACATAGACATAGAAAATGTGAAGGTACAGTGTTTGAGGAGAGAGATTTTGCCCAATTATAAAAACCTATTACTGGATGTCGTCCAGGTTTTACAAATCACCCCAGCTGCAGGCTAGAGCCTAATTTAAAAGGCAGCTGGGAGACCCAGTTTGGTGTGGTTGGTGTTAGTAAAGTGGAAAGGGAGAAACTGGGAAGTTTTTTCTGTTGCTGGTGCTGAGAATCTCTGTGAGAGAAACAGGGATTGTGGAAATGATCCTACTATAAGACTGTCTGTATAGCACATTAAAAACCCAAGGAGATAACCCAGGAAATGAGAAGGTATTCTCTGTTTTCTAACAAGAACTGTATGAGTTGCTGAATTACCCACTGTTTTGCTGTATAGTGACAAAGGATTTGCAATGTGAAAGTTGTGTTTGAATTGACTATATTTTGCCAGGAAAGGCTGTGTTTTAAGTTCATTTTGGAAATAAACATGGAATAATTAAGAAACTTGTTGTTTGCTGTATGCTAATCACTTAAGACTGCACCAGCATTTGAATGATTTCCCACAAAACACAGAATCTAAAAGCAGAAAAAGAAAATGGTTCGTCCAGTCAATGAAATTCCCATTTTTAATATCTCCTTGTGTTTATTCTATGCATGTTTAAACTCTGCCACTGTATTTGTCTCAGCCACCTTTGTTGGAAGACAATTTCATGCATTATACATAGACATGGAGAGCTAGGAAAATAAAGCACCACAGCACTTGAATCCCGTGCACACTGGCAAAACTGGAAGCAGGAAGATGATGACAGTGATAAGGAAAGTGGCAGGAAGGTAGCATTTTGTGGGAGGAGTAGTCAGAAAGTGCACAGGCAGCCAAACAATAGTTAATACACATCCAGTGGAGTGGTTTTACTGTGCTGCTATTTCATGCAGGTAGCTCAATGTCATTTATATGCTTACATGCCCCTGTGGAATTGCTTATGTGGGACAAACTTCTAGGCAAATTAAAATTAGAATTAAGGAACATCGAGGCAAAATTAGGAATCTTAAGAAAGACACTGATACTGATACCCCAGTAGGCATTTCCATGAGACAGGTCATAATGCCTCCCAGCTAATATGGTTAGTTTTGGAGGTGGTACAAATTCCAAGTAGAGGGGGCGACTTAACAACATTGTTACTCCAGAGAGAAGCCATATGGTTTGATCATTTAGAATCACTACAGCCTTATGGTATGAATGACATGTGGAGCTTGAAACCATTTCTCTAACCTGTGTTTTATTTTCATTGCAAATTGTAAGTCTATGCTCCTGTTTTGTACTGTTGTGACTATTTACCTGTAATTGTAAGTAACCCTGTATTTTCATTACGGTTCATTAGACTTAGCAAATATTTTAGGAATTGCATATCCTGTTTCAGTCAGTTAGACCATGTCATGTGTTGCACACCTAGGCCTTCTAGGTAGGCTTGTTTTGTAGCAGTACCTTGATTTTTCAGCATTAAAATTATATGGACATTATGGACTTTAACCAATAGGATAGGCGGGGTCTTTTGCTTATATTGTTTGCTTTCTGTGACACTCTTGTTCACTTGATAAAGGGTCCAGGTGTGACCTGAAACATTGTGAGGAAAATAAACACTGCTTCGTTTTTGCAACTTGAATGCCTAAGCTCCAGCGTCATTTATATTACTTGCAAGCAACAAATAGTAACTGTAGCTTCTGAGGCAATGCTAAAAACATAAGGGATAGTGATTACAATAAAAGTTTGCATAGAAGATTGGACAGGATGATTAGGTCCATAAAAATAAGGTCACTCAGATCTAGGAAGAACAAATCTAGGAAGGCGTGTTATCTTACAAGGCCCAACACAGCTTGGGGTAAAACAATTGGAGCAGATATAGAAGCTGGTCAAGAAACCATAGGTTCCAAAGGAGGGTCTGGAGGAGGAAAGACAGACAGGATGTTTCTTCTGTATTTTATCATGTAAATACAGACATGGCTCATACTGACAGAAGATCAAAGAGTCAGAGAAAGAGCACAACAGGCTCTGAGTCTGAGCCCAAAATAAATTGAGTAAGGAAATCAAATTGGGTAGGATACTCCCTGAGGAAGTCCTAGCAAAGGGGCAAAATGCATTGGAGCTATTATCACACTGTGACTTTACAAGGCAAAATTATAACATTTAAATAATATAAGTGTATCTACTTATATTGAATTAAAAATGTTTAAACTAGCTACATTATTGCAGTTTTCTTTCTATACAATAAGCACACCCTGAGATGACTGTTTGTAGACTACACATTATCGACATGCTGGGTTACTAAAGGCTAACTGACAAGAAGTTATTTTGTGAGTGCAATCTTTCTACATTGAACTCCAAGAGTGGCAGTACATATTACACTATGTAAGTTATGCTCTTTGAAGGGACAGTGCATTCCCTCTTAACTTTCTGGTGGAAATTGGGTGTATAATCAATTTTTCACCTTGTTCCAATTCAGCTAGAGTGTTACGCAAACAATGAAATGTATAGCATAGAAAGTTTTGCTAATAATATTTAGACCAATGACTTCTTTGAGTTCTCCAGGACTGAAAATTGATTGGCTGGGAAAGACACTAGCCAGTTGACATTAAACTCGAGACTAAAAAGTTGTCAGTGTGTAGTTTGGGCCTACTTGAAAGACCATTTAGATCCTTGAATGTACAGTGTGTGTGAGAACTGAGAAGATGAATTGAGTAAGAAGCATATTTTCTTTTGCCCAGACAATATGAAGGTATTACAAGTAATCAGCAATTGGTCATCTCCACTAGTTTTAAGATTAACGAGAGCATTAGTTATCAAATATTTAAGATCAATGTATATTGTGGAACTGTTAAAACATGATAGCTGATAAACTGTCAAAAGGTCAGTTGGATAGATTTTAGCAGTAGCACAAAGAGGGCAGAGAAATATAGGCAACCAGTTACAGGGCATCTGTGTCTAAGTTATTGGAAATGGTGAATTTAAAGGATAATCATAGACTAGGAGGGATTAGCAAAGTGGAGATACTCAGCAATCACACTATTAAGCTCCAGTGCTGTCCAGGCTGTCTGCACACTGACGTTCTCTTTTCTTCCCCTTCCTCTTAGTTTTGCCAAATAGAGCAAGCGAAGTAGCAAAGAACTACTCTAGAGCTTGCCTTATTCGGCAAAACTGAGAGGACAGAAGAGATCACCAGTGAATAGCTTAATAGTGTGATTTCTGAGCATCTCCCCCCTTACCCTTGCTAATCACACCTTAACATAACAAACCTATAGTTATCCTTTAACAAAGTATTGTATTATAAAGTAAGCTATAAAATGTATCCAGAAAGGAGGTGTAGGGAAGAAAAATTTAAAGTGGCTATTGTCATATGGATAACAAAAAAGGCTGTTGGAATTACCCTGCTAGAATCTGATTGCCTTTATTTTTCAGAACATTCAGGCTTTAAAAATATTTTGTAAAGGATAGAAACTATTAGAGTGTGCTTAATGTTTTTTTGAAAACTATGCTGGATATTATCAGTGGCTGGGGTTGCTTTACTTTACTTGACATCGACCTTAACAGTAAGTGTTTTTATTTTAAACATTAATTTGCTAAGTCTTAGCAGTACGTCTTTTTGTATAATTTGTTTTTGTATTTGTATTAATTAAAGTCTTATAAAACAGAGTAAGATTATAACAAAACTAATGTAAATTCACATATAAAGAATATTTAAAGTATGTTTCATCAGTTCTTCTGAAAACTGTCTTTCTGTACACTAGACTAGTAATTAAAGTTATTTACGATTCTATTTATAAGCCAGTGAAAAACAACATCTAGCTATTGACTAATGAATAATTAGAGGACTGAGAATGATAAGCACTTGCTGTGTTTTGCACTTACTTTTGACACAGTTGCCTACAGATTTTTTTCCAGTGCATGAAATATTTTTTTATAATAGCGTTACTGGGTTCCCTAAAAAGCACCCTGTATATAAAGATTTAAATATAGGGAAAAAGGTCAACATGAATGACATGTGAATGCAGTAACCTGTCTGCTTGTCTTTCAGGAACTTCTAGGTCATCATTAGAAACTGGAGAAATGCAGAAGAAATTTACTTTACAATTGAAAGAAAAATATGTGGTTTTGTACACTTTCCCTACTTACCCTTAGCAAACATGTAGTTCCTTTGTGATTCAGGAGTTATCAGTTATTAAATTAAGGTCATAAAAAATGCAATTTCAAGATAAGAATCTTTTTATGATAGTGTTCCCTTTTGTGATGTTTTGTTCTCCAAAAACAATATGCAATGCAGACTTGTGTAGCCAGGTTATGAAATTCCTTATATTAATTTGCCCACTGATCTAATTGTAGATTAGTTTATGTTATATGGCCTTTATCTAGTGACCAAAGTTAATAATCACAGCCCAATATATTAAAAGGCACTCCCAATGAAACCCCCCAACAGTAATATCATGTTCTATAGGATGAGGACTTTTAGGAGTTTTGGACTTCCACTTTGAGCAGTTGTTAGGAGTATAGTTAAGGTTTGTACTAGACCCAGATGGGTGATTCTAGCAAGGCACCAAGTGTAGGGATCTCAGTGAAATAAGCATAGGTCTTAGCGTAAATTACTTACAGAGTAAGGATTGTCCTGAAAAATTCTAACAGAAAAGAAATTGGGACCCAAACTGTCATATCCTACAGGAGACCAAGTCTGTAGGTATCACTGAGGTAATGCTTGGTTTATACCATTTAGAGGCTATAAACCGTAGTTGCAACTGTAATTGGTAATGCTGCTGTGAATTATTAATTACTGTGCAAGGGTGAGACTGCAGTGTTTTTTTATTAAAGTGTTTGTCAGGATTGGGATTCCAGGTCACTCCAGGACTCGCTTATTCAAGTTATTGTTCACATGTTCCTTGAAAACTATCTTGGTGATCAAGTTTATCCTTGTTTGTCCCAACACCTAGCAGCCATTCTGGTAAGTTGCCATTAAGTTATACTCCTCTAGCGCTACATTGCTGCATGAATCATAAAGCTAACCCGCAGAGCTTCACCAGTGTCAAGGCAGTCATTGCTGTGTAATGCTATTTAGCCACCCTCATCCAAGAGCTGTTGGTCAGCAGTCTCTATCCAGTATCAGTAGCAGCTACATAAATATTCTGTGACACCATCCTTAATAACTCCCAGCATGCAGCTCTCAAACTTCTGGTATTCTCTGAAGGAAACTTTTTCTTCAGTTCAAGAAGAAAAAGCCTCCATCTGCATCTGCCACGGCCTCCTACTACTTGCATTTCTGCAGAACCTGACCCAGCCTGACACTATTGCTATTTGAATAAGAACCACTGGTGTCCTGATAAAATTGTAAAATACACAGAGTACTTAAGGGTCAGCACATAGATTATGTAGTGTAGCTAGATTTAAGTTCAAGGGAAGCTTATTTATTGGGACACTATACTGCCATCATTAAGCAAAGCAATATGTATTGGTCAATGTATTTTTATTGTTATCTCTATTAGAAAGGATTTCATCTGACAGTCATAAATCTGCTCCTTAACTCTGCAGGGTGCTTTTGCTCATACTTGATTGGACTTTGCAATATGTCTTTTGAGTCAGCTGCAGGTGCACTGATCATTCTAATCAGCACAGTTGGTGATAAATTTTGAAATGGAAATGTTTCATTAAAGTCTTATTAAAGACATTTTATGAAATGCTTGCAAAATCCATAAACAAATTCTTTCACAATGTGGATAATTCAGTGTAAAGTAGTATATTAAACATATTCATTGAGAGTGAGATCAGGGCTGTTCCTGGGTCAGGGGGCACTCAGGGCGGGGTGGAAATTTTTTGCCCCCCCTGGTGGCACCCGCCCTGGCTCTCTGTCCGGGCGGTGCCCCCCTCCGCTCCCTGTCCAGCCACTGCCCCAGGCGGTTGCCCGCCCTGCCTGGGCTTGGGAACGGCCCTGAGTGATACATAGATCCTTTAAAACTGATTACTGAAAATCACTTCCACTTTTCTGCTTAGGCATTCATTTCATTACAAGTGAGGTCATAAATTACCTTTGCTGTAGGCTGATTTTCAGCCAGGTCAAGCCAGGGTGGGAGGAGAGGTGGGGCTGCAATTTTTTACAAATTACAGCACTGCTTTACAGGGGCAGCTATAAAAGCTGAGAAGAATGCTTCCCTCTTTTCCTATTTAGCTAATACAGATTTATCTTTTTTTACTATTAGGGTGGTACAAACCCTGAGGCTAGGTTCACATGAGCGTATTATGCGCAGCGAATAAAATGCTAGTGTGAGAAAAAAAAAAAAAGCTGTGCTGTGAATCTATTCTATTGTACTTACCCGATATCGTGTGAACGCTCCTTCTGTGTTCACGGCTCCTCCTATCTGGCCGAATTCTTCACACAGTGTACATACGCTGGCAAAATGCGACGGCAAACATTTGCGCGTGCACTCACGTTATGCGCTCGTGTGGCGGAAACAAGGTAAGTTCCATAGGGATTCGCAGCGCGGCTTTAAATGGGGCTACGCATAATACACTCGTGTGAACCTAGCGTAAAGGCTACTTTCCAGTGTGGTATGGTTTATCTAAAAACTTGGATTTGTGAAGACATTTCTTTATAACTTTGAAAAAACAAACTAAAAATACTGAATTACTGCAAAGTGCATTGCATGAACACAAATGCCTTAAAATGTCATTCTTTTCCTCTGTCCTGGAGTGTTTGCTTTAAATTGACCTGGGGGTGTGGGAGGGGTAGTGCTGCAGGTAGTAGGAAGGAACCTTGTTGCCCAACCTTCACTGGGGCCCCATATTATGTAATTCTGCTACTGATTCTTCTTAATCATGTTCCAATGATAGAAATATTTGGTACAGCTGTAAGTTTAATAGTTTAAAATAAAGAAAACATCTAAAGCACTATAAAACTTTCTAGAGAGTTTTGCTTGGTTTCCTTGCAAACTATTTTTAAGGCAAGATGAGCACATTTTTTTTTCTCTTTTCCCATAAGAATGTAAGTCAGAGTTTATTGTTTGTGCTCCTTCTAATGCTGTGAATCAGGCAAGTGTAGCTTTTGAAAGAAATCCCTTAGGCTTTATGTCAAGGACAAAGTTTTGCATCCCTTGGGTGAATATAGTCAGTGCAACTGTGAAAAAGGAATGTATTCCCTGTTTGTAATATTATTTTAAAATCATGCTATACAAAAGCTTTAAAGGAAAATGTAATATGCATAAAAAACCTCAGAAGGATGCTAATCAAATTATGCAACAGCAAGTCTCTTGCTCCATGAATAAATAAGCCACATTATCTATATTTTAAAGGAAAAGTTAGCAGGGCATTTAAATACAATGGTTCTGAGGATACTAACACCCAATTTTGAATTTATAGCTATTGGTTATTTAACCAGTAGCTCCCAAAAAATAATTCTAGGAAGTATGATATCTTATTTTAAAAATACATGAACTTTCACTATGTTATGTTATGCTTTCTGGTATGCTTCATCAATATTATCTAAGATACCAAAACAATGGGGCTAGCAATAATGTATTTACCTAACAGATAAAACCTGACTGAAATTAACAAAGATAAACAACTCAAAGCAATAAAAATAAAGCATTTTATTTCAAATACAACATTCCAAAAGTACTGTGTAGTGATAATTTGGTTCCATACCATTTTTTGGGTGTGCAGCCCTCATTTTTCTTTTTTTTTT
>JAKJJM010227039.1:0-11463 GCA_021901965.1 Pipa carvalhoi
GTTTGCATCTGTGGACTAACACGACCATTCTACCCTAAAAAAAAAAAAAAATATATATATATATATATATATATATATATATATATTATAAATTTGCTCATGAAAAAAGAACTAGTACAATTAATGCATATTATAATTATATGTGCGTGCGTGTGTGTGTGTGTGTGTATATATACACACACACACAATTATAATATGCATTAATTGTACTAGTTCTTTTTCCCTAAGCAAATTTTTTTTGCACTGCTTTACTCTTTATAGAGTATGCATTACTTTACCCTTTCTTTTTAAGCATTTAAGAATGATTATGATGCATAAATGTGTTTGGGAAGAGTTTGTTATACAAAGCACTTCATTTCCATCGTTATCGATTTATTATTTCTTTTACAAAATAAAGATGGACAAAATTTTCCTATAAACCCTCAGTTTAGTCAAGAAAGGATCTAGCCTCTGTCCAATATTTAAAAAAAATGAGTAGTTGGAGTTGCATGAACAGCAGCACTTCACATAAATTTTATTTACCTTTTTTTTCCCTCTTCCATACCTTCCCTGGAAGGTGTTATTACATGTATAATAGTTTGTACAATTACAATGTGTTATGTTTGAAAAAGGGAGGCTAAGATGTAACCAAATATGTTGTATTCGTACCTTGCACCCTGCCAGTAAATCTGGGGGCTATTCCCTTACGCAGTTGAGCAGCCCTGTATCCCTTACTGCTTAGCTTTTTCATGGAACAAACTGGTAGTCTATGCGTGCTGGTGTGCCCAAATGTCCATTGTCTTCAACACGTTCAGGATAGCACATAAGACACGTGGCAAGCCTCCAAGGCTAGAAGAAAAAGATTTAATATCCACCAGCAAAAATGGTTCTTTACTGTAAGAACTGTGAAACTGTTTAATAGTCTTCCAGAAGAACTGGCTTTAGGAAAATCATTGAAGTGCTTCAAAAAAAATGTTATATAACATAAGGCGATATTAAAATCAACAAAGTTACTCATAAGCATTATCGATCCCGTCTGATTGTCACTAGGGTTCAGAAAGGAATTTGTTTCCACATGTTGAAGAAAATTTTGCCCAAACTGTAAATGAGTTCTTTTCCCTCCTTTGAAAAAACAAATTATCTTTTTTGAATGGATTGAACTTATGGACCTGTGTTTTCTTTCTACCTATATAAGTAAATACAAGTGTTTTCGTGTTAGAGGCCTTAAAAGTAAATACAGTTTCAGTTAAATATACCAGTCGCATGTTGATTGCAAGATCTAAATGACACTAAGAATAAAATCAGAACAATGTGGTTGAAAGATATCATAGCGTGAACACTATATTTATTAGGCCAATAAGACTTTTTTTCTTTTTTTTAAGCAATGCAATTACAGAATATCACAATGTTGGTTACAAACATTTCCAGCATGATTTTAGTAATACAAATAACTGTGGGCACTGATATACGCATAGAATGGAATGAATGTTATCCATTACACAGGTAGAACATCAAGATATGCTTGTATAAATCCTGGCACAATTAGCAGAATATTTTTTGCATTAAAATTATAGCAGTTTAACTTTTTTTTATTTTATATTCAGTTCACGAAAGACATCAACCCCTTTTAGTTAATACGGAATATGCAAATAAGCAAGTAATAAAGCTGGTAGTTACACATACACCATGTAGTGACCTTTTGTTTTTAACACCATATAAAATTCAGATTTATGTAACTTGACCAAAAGTTGAGGCCCTGTAGAGATTTGACCCCAGAGCAGCTATTTAACTCTGAAAGCAGCCCCTGTTCTCAATGTACTGTGCTGGTACCCTGCAGAGACATCAACTATCTCTATGTTATTATGGAGATATGTATCCATTAGAATATTTGTTAATTAAAAATATATTGATTTATTCGATTAAGGTAATTAATTAATTTTGGTAACCAGTGACATACACAGCCTAACCTCTGTAGGCACAAACATAAGTTTTGATGAACTGTTGATAAAAGAAACTCCAACCAATGTAAGAGACTACTGATGCACAAAACAATATGTGCTACTCTGAGCAATTATCATTCACAGATAACTATGTCTGATCTATGGGGACACATGACTTCACTCTTTACTGATTATTGGGTGCAAAGAGGCATTTTTTCCAATATTAAACCACCAGTGCAAACAATTGTTTCTGAATGAATTTCTTTGTGGACAGCTGTAACGTGGCCATGAATTAAAAGTTTCAGTTGATCAATGTATCAGTATTTTATGTTAAATGACAATTGCACCAGTTCTGTCTTAAAATAAAATTCAGTTGATCTCCGCAGATAAATTCATGATTGATTGGTAATATTAGAGATTATTTTGGAATCGCTGAATACCAAATCCTTTACAGGAAATATTGCAGAGCAGTAAATCAAATTCTAATTTTAAAAATAAAATGTAATAAAACTTTTCCTAAGCAATAATTTAAAAAAAAGTGAATATCAGAAAAGGCCAAAGTCCCGTATGGGCCAAAGTCCTAGGATTTGGCCAAATGGGAATCCTGCAAGGAAACAAAAACTCTGCATTCAGTTGATTTCTGAGCTAAATTCTGAAATGACTGCAACACTAAACTGGATACAGATCCAATAATTTATCAAAGCAAAAACATGTGGATCTGAAATATGCACGGGATGCTTAATTTGTTTTGCTTTTTATAACCTAAAGAAAAAATAAGACTTAGATATTCATTGATTAGTTAATCTTCTTGCTAACATGAAATGGATGTCTCTGATCCAGGCACAGACATGGTTTAATACTTCTTAAATACTTGCACCCTCACATACAATATCATGCACACACACACACTCATAAAATTTACATTAATATTTTTTCACTTTAACAAGCTCACTAAGGCCACTCATGCATTAGATATTCTGGATTTAAAGGAGACTTGTGTTAATTAGACCCGGGGTAGCAGCTTCCAAAATATCTTAGAAGTACTAACAATATAGATTGAAAAAATAAAAGAAATGAAGGCCCCATATTCTCATGTTTTTTTTTCTAGTAAAGATATTTTCCAAGACCTCTGTCTTTAAGAAAGCAGAAAGATTTTAACTCGCATTACCTGCTAACTTCACATTGCTTATAGAAATCTACAAGCCAGTAGAACAAGGTTCTCAGAAGGATGATAGAATTAAAAAGTCCAGCAAAACATGATGCATTTAGTACTATACAACAACCAACAGGAATGCACTTATTAAAAGACAATCTGCTGTTGCTTTCTTTCCTTGCCTCCCACAGATTTACCTAATAGCAAACAATCAGCATGAAAAGACAGCACAGGTCCAATATTACGCACACCATCAACAAAATTACACACACTTTGTTGAAAGCAAGCACATGGTATACAAATTACATTACAATTGACTTCATCAAAATTTACAAACTTCAACACTTGTATAAGCACAAGATGAGCAATACTAAAATGTGGTTAGATTCACATTTCAACCAAATATATCTGTCCTCAAATCATTTCATTGGCCTCATTTAATGTAATGAAGATACCACCTAAATTATATTGGCAGACCCGTTTTTGAAATTTCATGAGAGTACAGTTTGAAAGTGCACACTCATTAGGACACACTGAACAGACAGAAAAGTAGCACTTAAAGGCAGAGGAGATACATTTTAAGACTAAGAAAAAGTAATTGCCTCTCTGAAGAACTATACATTTTTTTTTCACAAGTTAAAGTCCATTTATAATTCTCTGAATATTTAGTTCCATATACTATGAGTATGAATAAACGGCCACTTCAGGAGTACTATATTTTTACTATTCATTGCCACCAGATCCAAGAAATGCTCTCGAAAAGGTGTTGGCCAATCTGTGCCTAATTCACATTGGGACTCTGTCGCAATGATGCCTTTTTTAAATCTTACTCAGTGGATCTACCCAAAATAGTATATAAATCTATTGTAAAGCAAGCTTTTGCTTTATTTGGGCAAAATAAAGCAATATAAAATCCTCATATATTAACTCTTTTACACACTTTAATATGGAAGAATACATACAGATTGCAATTATTTGATTCCAAGGGACAAATTCAGTCATGTGATGTTGATATTAAAGAATGAGATTATGGGGAACAAAAATTAGTAATAAAATTAATGATGCTCTGAACAGTTTTGCCCTCCACCACTTATGAAGGGAACAAGTTTAATGTATCAAATGTGAAGATGAATTTTTATTATCTAATTAAACATTCCAAATATTTACTCAGGAAAATCAATGTATGCACTTTGCATTTTTTTTTAAATAATCATTTTGCTGATCAAATTTTTCAGCACAGAACTAAATGAAAACAAACAAAAAAACAAAGACAAAATAGAACAGACAGTTCTGGAAACAAGGACTGAAAGTGCATTATTTTGACTAATATCTGCACACTATGCAGTAAGCATTAAATGATTGCAGTGTGATAAATTCAAAATGTTACATATTCAGATCACCTGGGCAACTCGCTTATTGTTGGCAACAGACAGACGTTGTTACACCAACTAAATCTACATTTAGGTGGTAAAAGGAAGTGATCACAATACATTCAAAAGAACCAAGGTTTTAATATGATGAATACAATATGCTTATAGGTAACATAATTCCTTGTAAACATTTTCGAAAATTTTACATTGAGCACTTTTCCAACATATAGCACTTTCCTTAAACAGGTCTTTAAAATGCAGTTCTTTACCAGTGGCATACCAATAGAGGCTGTAACCAGGCCTGAACAACAAGGGGGCCCAGTCGCAACTGTTGTGCCCATATAGGCATCCCCTGCAGCATATGCACACAAGCATCCCTCAAATCCTGGTAACTAGTTTATTTTGATGTGGGGGATTGTGTGGATGGCCCAGTGTGATTTGCACCCAGGTCCAGAAAATCTTAGGAACACTATTGCCCTTCTGCAGTAGCATAGCCTAACATTTCATGGACTGCATCTTATACAGAATGCCTGGCCCCCTTCCTGCACAGGATGTGTCTAGAGCCACTGTGAAGCTAATTCAAAAGGCTGCAATTAAATACCCATGTTTAAAAAAAAATTGACATATAATGCAAAACATCTTACATCATTATTGTAGGGTTAATATACCATTTCATCTGGCTATATTATGTATACATTATGTATAATCCAAAACAAATGGACCTAAAACATTACTTAACCAAGAAATGTACTGACCTACCTAAAAGACAGCAATAGTGGACCTTTTATAAGACATAATAAAATATTGCCTTGCTCTAAAGGTTTCAAGAACAATATATAAATTCACAACAAAGAACGAAGAATTTGCATTGCTCCAAAAAATGACAAGGTTTCTTTTTTTCTAATTCGGCTTCCTGATTTCCCAGTTTTTATCTCATTACTAATAGCTAATTTAACGGTTTGCCTGATATAAAAGGCAGCTATATCATTAAATAAGGTAGACCCTTTTATCTACTGTAAGTTTTGGCACTTTACCCTTTAAGACCCTATGTGATACAGAATTCAGTGCTGAAGGGAAACGTTTTCCTACATCACTGTGAAAAGTATGCTAATATAGTAAATGAAATAAAAATGCACAGTACAATATAATTCTAAATTGTTTTAATAGCCTAATGCTCCCTCATTTTAAATATGGTACTTTGTTCTTTCGGTATAAAAAAGTCCAAATCCTGCAATTTTCTTGCTGTACAGGTTGGTTTCAATTGTTTGGGAGACTGTAGGTATATTCAAAATCTGGCAGTTCTCCATTGCTTCTTCCTAATTCTTCTATTGTCCATCCCTTTCATTAAAGACTAGGTCAATCACTAGAGGAGCGAGTTCCTTTCTAATTCCTGGGTGGCTTTTGACGTTCTATATGCACAAACTGAGTTCAGAGGCCTCCCATATAGATAAGGCTAGCCTATATGGTTACAAACAAGTGAATAAGCCTACAATACAGCTCCACATAAAGCATGTTAAAGTGACAAAAAAAGTGTGATAGCTCACAGATGTACATACATTCTATGTTGCCACAAAGTGTATATAACCATAGAAAAAATAAAATTTAAATAAAAAGGTTGGATTAATGTGCCTTAAAAGGGCTATGGACTGATTTTGTTGATTACCTAAAACCTGCCCAAATGTAATTAGCATCTAAAAACCAAATGATATAAAAAAAAACTTAGGAAAAAGAGCTCTACAAAGAAACACTAAGTCGTGAATATGTATTAACCAAAGTATAATTACAATTGATAAGATAACTTAATATATGTTGGGTGTTTCTGCAACAGGTAAAAAAAAAAAAAAAAAAAAAAGAGTCCAAAATATGATGCGGATAAACACACTACAATAAATATCAAGACTTCACCTTCAAATACTGAACCATAGAGAGTCAATGTAAAATAACAATTTTAATTTTTTCTAACAGCATAAGTATTGGTGGGTACCCTTGGCATACGCTAAAAATCACCCCTTTAAGAAATCATGTAAAGGGATGAAAAGTGAGGTATTTTAAATATATTGGCACCACCTACTACAGGGTGAGTGAGCATTTCAACAATTCCGAGTGGTGCTCATAAGTTTGGCACAAATGCCACTATTATTATACAGAGATATACCAATGGTCCATCTGTATTCTTTTTGATAACCAAGTCTACAATAAAATTATTAATCATTCTAGTACTGACATGGGCTTCTCTGCTGTTTATTATGTGCCATATGAGCAAATCCAAACAATATGGCAACCCTGGACTTCCACTTAAATTTGCATAGACTTCAAAAACAGAAAGGAAAATATATTTTTGTCAATAACTGTTCAAAAACAAAGCATGTTTGAAATCCTGTGTTTAGAAGAAACATTAACTCACTACATTAATAAGGGCTTATTTTTTACAGGCTTCCCATGTAGTTAGTCACAGAAGAGGTAAGCAGTATGAGAAATATGTATGCTCTTAAAATAATCTATATTTTTTAATGCCAGTCTAATTATGAGAAAAAAAAGCAAGGAGAAATAAGAATTAAGGTGTTTCTGAATGACAAAAGTAAAAAAATAAATTCATAACAATAATATTTAGTGATGTTGGTCTTGTAGTGTTCCTCTAACTTCCATAATGTTGGCTGATTTATGTAAAAAATACCTTCCAAAACACCTTGGGTTTAGTATTAACAATATAACTTGTCTAACATGCATTAAACATTCTTCCTACATTCAAAACATTCTTTGGACTGATTGTATCTCCACTTTATAGCAAAACATACAGTACAAAATAGATGTTCTGTTAAATAGGAATCCACAAAAGAAACTTGTCAATATATTAGTAAAATAAAAAAATAAAAACTTAGCTGAAGCATAATGCTGCTGTTGCAGAATTCACATTTTAAACAAATTAAATAAATACAAAAACAATCTGAAATCATTTATGCTCCTGTATTAAAACATACATTAGCAATGCAATATCCATGTGCATGAATGGTGAAAGTTGCAAAGCAGTGTGATTGGTTAAAAGAATGTATTTTGTTAAGCTTGTCCCACCTGCTAACTCCAAAGATTAAAGTGGTTTAACAAATGCAAAATTGTTTAGATACATTACTCAGCTTTGGTTAAATTCTGCAATATGCACACAATATTAAGTTAAAAGAACAGCAACAACAAAAATTGAAAAATGCCTGAATCACATTTATAGTTAGTGTACATTCAATTTATGCTCCCAAAAATTCTAAGTTGTATATAGAAAGTAAGATATTTAGGTTTTTATCTTTAAAATTTGGGCATTAATCTGAGTTTGAAAAACAGTATCCATAGTTTCCTGTGGGATAATCCACACAGGCCATTGTGTTTTGTACCATCGACAATAATGAGCCTAATTAAAAAAAACTCAGCTTTAAATCAGCTAGTGTGAACCCAGCCTTAGGGCAAAGTTTCTGTATATGCTTTTTGCAAAGCACAATAGGAAACAATGGGGCAGGATGAGGTATATTTGATAAAATGGGTGCTATCAGTAAAGATAAGAACAGACGGAAAGTAATAAAATTCATTAACATTTTTACAGGTGTTATATTTAAATAAGTGCCAATCCAAATGAGAAAGTTCATTATTTGGTGTTACTGGTCTTTCAAACTACAAAAAAGCAAGGGGATAAGCAACAACATTTATATTTTCTAATTATACAATAATTTCTTTGCTTTGTTTTAAATAAACACAAACATCATGAGAAGAACTAATTTGCATAAGTAAACAAGATTTCTGCAGATAAACACTTGACGTAAAATTATAGGAGGTATTTAAAAGCTGAAAACAATCGTTTTGAAAACGCTTCAACTTTCATGGTTGGAAAATGAATTAGTTGGTGAAAATGTGTGGTGCTACTTAAGCTTTCTGTTACTGCTTGTTTTCCTAATCCAAATTTAAACTAAAGGGTTTTCCAGAAAAAGATAAGTGTTAATGAAAGTGGAAACAAAAGTAGTGTCCAAACTAAAAGTCAATTTCAGTAAAGTACTTCAACAAAAATAATTGCCATTATACTTTACCAACTTGTAATTATAGTCATATAAACACCCCTGTGTCTCCTACTGGGTAGTATTCAAAAATTCATGTTTTAATATTGCTTGTTTCTTTCCAAAAATAAAAATTTTTCAATAGACAATGCCATACCACAACACAAATGCAAAGGACTTCTGGGGAATTGTTGACAATTTTCTTAAAAATAGCAGGAGTAGTCTATCTTATAAAATATAGCCCTTAAAGGCAGATAAAGACAATGTTCAGGCCCTTACAGTTTAAAGTATATTGTCATACACTGGGATATTGGCAATCGTCTGTCTTATTGAAAAATTAAAGTTAAAACCCTAGTTTTGCTTTGTAAACAAGACAACCCTTACTTTTCCTGTGTTTGCTGCCTGCTTTAAAGGAGTGTATTCCGTTTACTTCAGTATTCAAATATATCTATTTAGACTCAAACATAATGAGGTAATACGGTCCATTAAAAATATAAACAACACTTTTACTTGTATTTACGATGTCAGTCACCAGCTGTCATTTGCCTTGTGTTGCACCTCTGGTGGGCATACACAGAAAAGCTATTATAATTGTGGACCAGTAAAGATTGCTGTGGGAATTGTAATTGGGTTTTAGCAACAATGGATAAACATAATGCGAGTGATAGCTTTTAGCCCCAATTTTGCCAGATAAAAGGAGTTTTTTTTTTAATATTTAGTAGATGAGGATATCAGGAGACAGGTAAAGGTCTTATTGGTCGCTAAACTTAATTAGGAGTTTTGTTTATAGCATTAACTAAATTAAAATGTTAGGGGTAAGGTCTCTGCTTGTAACCAGATATTTTGATGAGCAGTAAAAGGTTACAAAGTATGTGTGTACATTTTTTATCGCAGTTTACTACTCACATAAATCTGCAATGCAGTAGCAAGTGCTGACCCATTTAACTATATAGTGTGCGTCTTGTCATGGTTTTCAACTCAAGTGGCCAAACTCTTAACAAAACACAAAATGGGCCTCAATGGGGAATATAAGATTTATCTGACAGAACAAGCAATATCCATCAGTTTCATGCAGTATTATGTTTTAAATAGAATACAATTTAAGACTGTTTAAAAGAACCGTAAAGAGATTGACTATGTAAACATATCTGGTTCCTTAAATTCCAGATTATTACACTTATCCATCCTTTTAGCATACTACCCAAAACCTCTATTGTGCAATATTCAATCAACAAATATCAGTATATACTTTTTTTAGACCTTAGGATGCACTTTAATAGTTAAAAAAGTTAATTAAAGTCCATGTCTTATTGTCCCATAGACATGCCTCCCTACTGACTTACCTGCCGCTGAAAAGTGCATTGGCGCAGAGCTGCAGTCCCAGCAAAGCTTCTGAATAATACTAGCAAGCTCAGCTTCCTGACTTGTCAATCAGAACAGGAAACACCACCTCTACTAACCAATCAATGATGTGAACTGCAGATGTGCTTACCAAAGTATCAAACATATTCAATCTACAGGTAAAGTCATTCTTTTTAGGGTTATTGTTTCAAGGTTTTATTTTATAGGAGAAACAGAGCTTCTCCAGCTGTTTACTTGGCTCTGCACATTTAGCAGCCAGAACAGAAAGTTTATGTGTTTATTCCCCAACTCCCCACAGGCAAATTCAGCAAGCTAAAAGCGTAGGCATTTTTTTGTACAAGTATCAGATGGTCATGATTTCCCAGTCTTTGAACAAACTGAGTTTAGGAAAGTTTGACCATCTGATATTCAAGTACGCCATTACATATGTTTCACCCATGATGAATTTGTAAAATTTGCGTAAAAAAGAAAAGCAGATATAAACTTTCTTCTCATGATGCTAAATTTACTACTAACTGACTTAAGATGCACTCTTCTAATTAGATTGCAACATTTTGGGGGTGTTTTATGGTCCATTGCATATTATTAGTCTGAAAAATACTGTAATTCAGATAGTAAAGACAAAGATGAAAATACTGAAATTAGTACTTGGTAATCATTTAGTCAGTCATATTTATGTGGAAAGGTAAACAATAGCGGCATTAATAAAAACCTTTAAAAACTCATTTGTAAAACAATGAATATGATGAATAGCGATGCATTTGATATAAGGAGGCAGAAAGGAGTGAAGTTATGTAGATTGGATTGATACAGGAAGACTCATGACAGTATCAGCTGCAAGTTACATAATCTGCTTTGTTGGCAACCAGATGCAGTGTGCGTGTGTGTTTTGTGTGTGTGCGTGTGCGTATATATATTATATATTTTTTTTTTTTTACTTTAAGTACAATGATAATTGATGTAAGATGTACTTATAGGATGCCAAAAGTAACTTGTCTGTTCCCTTTAGTTGCAGCATTGTTAATTAGAATGTTTACAGATTACAAAATGAAGGCAAAAGAGGTAATTGCACCCTTGTCTCGATCTACCAATAGCAATCCCTTATATATATACACACAGCCTTAGTTGAGCGCATATTTGGTGAAATTTAAATGTTTGCACTAACCTGCCACACGTTGTAAGTGCTTTACCTATGTAAAATATGTTGTGGTTCAATTTACAGGAATCAAATTTAGTTTTTTTCTTTTCTGTTTTGCTTGATTCTTAATCTTCAGGAGCACAAACCAAAAAAACAATGTTGCTCAGCACTTCAATATTCATTCAAGACTGGGTGTATGAAGGTCTTTACATAGACAAAACAAGGATTCCCTCAGCACACCTTTAAAGATAAAGAACACATGAACTACAATACTTCTGTGCTGCAGATAAAATAGGATGCCACATTTTATCTTAAAAAAACAAAACACATTAGGTTGTACGAGTCATACGACAAGCAGACAACCCCTTCACAGCAAGGTTCATGTATTAGTACAGTGATGGCCAACCTTTTGAGCTCGGTGTGTCAAAATTCATTAAAAAACAGAGCATAACTTTGGTGGTGTGTCACTTCGATATAGGTGGGGCAACTC
>JAKJJM010227046.1:0-10518 GCA_021901965.1 Pipa carvalhoi
ATGTATGTATGTATGTATGTATGTATGTATGTATGTATGTGTGTATGTACCGTATGTATGTATGTATGTATGTATGTATGTATGTATGTATGTCTGTATGTATGTATGTATGTATGTATGTATGTATATATGTATGTATGTGTGTATATTTTTATTTATAAAGCGCCACTAGGTTACACAGTGCTGTACAATACAACAATACAGTTATAATACAGACAAGGGAAAGGTGTTTAACAAAGAACAAGTGAAGTAAATTACAAGTATATAATCAAGAAGATACATCAGTCTAAAGGGCGAAATTTATTAAAATCGATTTTTTTTTGATTTCCCAATTTCGCTAAGTATCGCCGATACTTATCGATATCGCGATATAGAATTACCAATATCGCGATATCGAATTACCGATTTCGCAGTATCGGATGGTATATAACTCCATTTTGCAAACATTTAAAAAAAATCATGATCGATTTTTTCGATATCGACATATCGCGGCTGATTTTTATCGATATCGCGATATGGAAGATCAGTATCGCTATTTTTATAAATTTTAATACATTTCACCGTAAGTACCGGGCCATGATTGAAACAAGAGGATGGAGGTCCTTGCCCCACAGAGCTTATATTCTAAATGATTTCTAAGACCGACTGAGCATTCTTCTTTTAAAAAAACCCCCATAATACTAAGGCTGAGTTCACACTGGTGTAAATACGCCAGCGCATACACACTGCGCTCGAAAATAACGCACGCCGCAAATCCCTATGCTACTTACCTGCTCCGCCACACTAGCGTTGAATGTGAGCATAAGCACGTGTGAACGCTTGTTGCCATGTATTTGACGAGGGTACCAACGCGACGAATGTAGCCAGATAGGAGGAGCCGCAAACGCAGAGGGATCGTTCACACTGCGCTTGTGTGAACCTGGCTTGAAAGTAATAAAATGAGCCAAAGTATATACCGTACATACTTTAGTTTTTGCTGTACATTTTAATACAAAGTTTGTCATTATGGCATTCACAGTAAAATGATTGCTCAGCAAAGGGGGTGAAACCAGCCAAGATAATACTTATACCTATGGATTTGTGTTACATTCATTTTCTTTTCCATTCTTATGGGTAGCACCCTTTAAACTGCTGCTGCACATGCTCTATTCGTTAAAACTGAAAGATGATTGCAGAAACTGTCAAGACAAGAAGACATCAGCAAAGAGATCAGGGGCAGCGTTGGAGCTTAAATCACAGATCAGTGAGTATCTCCTTTTTGTGAATCACCCTTTGATACAACAAGCCTATAGTTCTCCTTTAAATGAATTATATTTGAAATATAAATTATTTTCAGTGCTTTCCATTTTCTATCCACTTTTTTAGAGAAGCCCCCCTCCTTCCTTACCTATTTTGTCCGCAGCAGTTCCATTTTGACAATTTTTGAGAATTCTAAAAAACCCATCAGAAACTTGTGCAGAAAGGTGTGCAGTCTCAGAGAGAGTGACAGGACAGGTGCCTCTTTCTGATTCGGTATATTGCAACACCCATGTGACTGATAATAGGCAAAATAAGTTTTCCTTCAAAGGGTGTGTTGAAATTGTTTTCTAAATATTTTTGGGCCCCTACCCTAACAAGTAATGAGAGAGAGAGACCTAAATTCCTGAAATGCATTTATTGTTACTATATAATCAATTTGTGATTTCAAATCATAAATTGTGCCTATAAACTATCATATTTAGTTATTTAGCTTTGAAATTTGGTTTTCATGTGCACTTCCTGAATGTGTATTATATAAAGCACCATAGTAAACAATGGGACTGGTCAAGGTCCATTAAAAAACATGGTTGCTTTCAGTAAAGATAAAAACAGACAGAATGCAATAGAATTCATGACTTTAACTTCAAAGATAATATTTTTACAAGTGCTGTATTTTAATAACTGCCATGACAATCCAAATGGGAATTTGTATTGGGTGTCATGGACGTTTTATTATTAGAATAAAAAAGGGAATTGAAGATTCATTATGTTTCTACATTGGCAATATCCTGCATTAATGGTCCCCTCTCAACTTCCATTCATTATAGTACTCCTCAGGGCTGTCTTTTTGCTTCTTTGGAATTCCTTTTTTATTCAAGGCTTGGTACATAGTAATATAATACAATATGATATTAATATTAATATGTACCAAATGTAAATAAATATAATTTATTAATATTAATAAAATAAACAGTCGTCTTCGCATTCTAGCTCTCCCAGTTAAATCCCTTCAATATTTTTTTTCCTGTTACATTATGTCATAATTAAGCATCTGAAACAAAAGACAATTAGAGGGTCATTCCGGTAGCTCCGAATTTTCTGTCCCAAATTCACTTATAGCGAACTCCCATTTTAAAGTTGCGACCGCGACAATTTTTTTGTCGCAGTTGCGATTTTATAATGGGAGAATTGTCGCGGTCGTGACTCATATTTTTTCTTTTCTGTGTTGTCATGTAAACTGAATTGGTTTAATAAATGTTAGACAAGCAGTGGATACACACAGAACTTTGTATACACAATTTAGCCCAATTTTTCTCTGTGTCAAGATTCAGGCCAGGGTCACTCTTGCTGTTTGTAGCTGAGCTGTTTATTTAGATACATTGTTTAATATGGCACAGAACAATGTGGTTTGTGTAGTTTATTTCATAGGAACCAAAGTATTCTATTTTCCAACTTATCTACAAAATACACAGTGTGGTCCTGGCCTTAACCTTGTAACAATATACCTAATGCATCGGCTAACTATGCCAGCCTAAAGATGACCCAGCCTAAGGGTATTAATGATCTGTACCCCCAAAGTTGTATTTGGAGGTGATATCTTTATATAATTGGTCAGTCTTCTCCCCTTAGCCACTGGCTTAGCACATGCTTAGTATGAATGTCTTGTGGATAGAGGCAAAGCAGTTAAAAGAACAATAACACCAATAATTGAAACTGCATTTATAGTTACTCTATATTCAATCTGTTCTTCCAATAATATGTAGAAAGTGAGATATTTAGATTTATAGCTTTAAAATCAGGCTTTAGAGCACATGTCCGGTATATGTCTATAGTAAAGCACCATAGAAAACAATGGAACTGGGAGAGATCTTGTTTATCAATATGGCTCCTATCAGTAATGATCAGAAGAGACAGAAAGCAATAAAAATCATGAATTTGCTGTATTTGCATAACTGTCAAGCCAATCTAAATAGGATTTGTGAATTTTTGTGTTACTGTACTTTAACTAGAAATACAGGTGTTAAAAAATGCAAAAAAATTTTCATTTCATTTTGCTCAGTAAAAACAAAGAACTACAGCACAGCCACTGGAGGGGTTTAGGACTGCCCCCTTCCTACTGTTCAGTCTCTGTCTGTGCATGTGTAAGCCGCACTGATGTCCCCAAAACATTGTGTCTAAAATAAAAGATTATTCAATTTTTTCACAGCCCTATCATTAATACAAAGCCCTGGAGAGTGGAGAATATATGTTTTCAACCTACAGGTTTTTTTTTAAATGGATGAAGTGGAAATACAGAAGTATAAACACCATTCAATTTCCTTGATCTTGTCAAGGCATGTTGTCTGCAGGGCAACACAGAGGTTAAACTGGTCAGACTTTAAAAGTCTCTCAGGACCAGCGCTTGTCCTCCTGAGTTTCTCCTATGCTTTCTTCCTGTATCTCTGCTCACTATTGCTGACCTAGCGCTGGGGCTGTAGCACTATTAAGGGAGCTCTGTGAGTTGCTGCTATTAAAGGGGCAGCACTTGGGGATTTAAAGGAGCCCTGTTGGAGTAACTCTAAGGAGACTTAAAGGAGCTCTGCTAATAGAGCTGTTAAAGGTAGCGCTGTTCCTGCTCATTGCTGCTAGTGCTAGGAACTACCCTACTTCCTCTTTATGCAGTTCCTGCTAGGCTCTCTCCCTTATGATCAGATCCTGTTAAAAATCTGACAGTATAGATTAGAAAGGAATCAAACACTAACACACAGTGCTTAATCCCTTATTTAGCAGAGATAAATGCTAAATTTTTTTTGACAGTCTAAACCTGTATTTCTAATCCCCTTTTTTGCCTCAGTCCCTAAGATGTGCACATAAAGCAGCAGTTCTCAACTTTTAGTTGAGCACGATCCCCGCGGTGACGTCATCGCAGGGGGTGTGCCGCGTCACGTGATGACGTGCGGCCGCAACGTCATCACGTACACACATCATGTGATGACGTTCGGCCGCAACGTCATCATGCAACGGCCCCTATATAAGAGGGCCTGCAGAGCCAGCAAGCTCAGCAGCGGTTCGCGACCCCTGTGAGACGGTTGTTCGACCCCCAGGTTGAGAACCGCTGATATAAAGCATCTACTGAGCCAGTTACTAAGGAGAGAAGACTGAACAAGACTATTATGATTTAAAACTCCAGTAACAAGTTTGGGGGCACATATCCTGTTTAATGCAATGCAGGACCATTTCTAAGGTGATATAATAAGCACTCAGACTTTAGTTCTTCTTTAAGCACTTGGTTCTGTCCTTTGTGATTAAACTAGACACCATGGGAGTGTTCTTTCATCTGTGTCAGGTCCCATTGTTTGCACAAAAAATATTTGACAATAATTCAAAATGAAGAATGTTTTAGCAAAGAAGAGTTACAAAGATATTTTTAGAAGTCATTAGATCTGCTCTTTAGTATTAGACATTTATAGTGCTGAGCAGGAGGTTTTTCTCATCTAGTTTAAAGGATTGCAACTTGTTATTAGAAAATTGAATTTGCTTGCATCCATGGTCACCAGCAGTTATTAATCAGAGGGCATAGAGGCCCATAATAAATTCACCTTGTTTTTATGTCCACATCATTTTTGTGCCCTCATTTCTTCTATTTGCGTGTTATGAAACATAAACCTTCCCCTGACAGATGGCTCATACTATATTTAGTCAAAAATAAGCCTGCGTTGTCCCTTATTTTGGCGTTTGTAAAGGACCTGCAACTAATACATATGGTTTTTTTTTTAGAAGAGGGAAATTATTTAAACAAACCTATTCCTGTATAATATTTTATTAGACAAAATGTTGTAATGCAGGCAAATTGGCCAAACTGTACACCTATTAATATTTATGGCTTGCTAATGCATTTTTTATGTTTCCCTTGCAAAAGAAAAGACAAAGGTTATTGAACTAAGGCTTTTCAAAGTGGAATTTTATCAACAGCATTACATAAAGCCTGCAATCACCCTAAATCTCTAGGGAAGGAGGTAAAATGTGTTTGCCCCACTAATGGTTGGTTTATGCAGTGTTATAGAAGTAGCTGGAATAGCCTGTCTGCTATATCAGGTTTCTCTTTTAGAGATGCACAATACAGCCCCTCCCCTCTATGGTCATCTCCTTTATAACTTTGTGCAAGAAGAAAGAAGGTCCTCTTCTCCTGCCAACCTTTGTAGTCGCAGCACAATAATTCCTGCTGCAGAGCTGTTTGCTGGGGAACTCACAGGACTGATGCTCAGGTAATTGCAAATTTGGTTGAAGATATTATCAAAAGTTTCAAATAAAAATGTGCCCATTCTAAACTGAGCAGTGGATCTGGGCATGTGCTTGGCCACTGAAATTAAGGATGGGTGATAAAAAAGAACCTACTTATGGATTTTACCTCAGAACTGTGAGGCTCAGCTAGTGTTTCGGAAGCTGCAAAATGCACACACTGCTCTTCCTGCCATGTTTGCTAAAATAGCTTATTGTGGTCTTATTGCATAATAAAGTTTACTGTTTATTTGAAAGAACTCCTAGGGCGAAATTTATTAAAATTGAAAATGCCATTTTCGATAGAAATATTTCGAAAATGGCATTTTCGATTTAAAAACTCGGAATTCTGAGTTTTTAATCAGAATTCCGAATAAAAATTCGAAATTTTGAGTTTCCCCTTTCTTCTAGTAAGTGTAATGAGCGGTGCTTTCATAGAATTGGCTGCCGTTGACGTCATCCGTGACGTCAGCGGCTCCTGATTGGCTAAGGCCAACCAAGAAGCGCTGGGGAGAGATGAGTCTCCCCAGTGGCTGCTGTATTGAGCAGCCTAATGTAATGAGCAGTACTAGCATGGAAGCACCACTCATTACATTTACTAGAAGAAAGGGGAAACTCTAAATTTTTAATTTTTATTCGAAATTCTGATTGAAAAAAAATGTAATTTTCGAAATATTTCTATCGAAAATGTCATTTTCGATTTTAATAAATTTCACCCCTAGTGTCTATTGTATGTTTATCACACACACCACATGCAGTACTTCACTAGCTTGTAAATAGGAACCCATACTCTAGGCGGTAAGCGAGTCTAGGGCCTGCAGTTAAATATATATAAGGCGTCATATGCTAGATCCACTTATATTGTGGAGTCAACCTAGAGCAGAGACCTTCAATCTGTGGATCTCCAGCTGCAGCTGGACTCTTACTAGGCTATCCATTGCCTCATATCGCTGTACAATGTTGCTAATTCTCCTGGCTAATGCAGCATACTTCCTCTTTGGGCGCTTCTCTGTGCTGGCGTATGATTGGAGAACAGATGCCTTGTGTAGCTGACAATCCTTACGTAGATGTGCAAGACCTCCATTAGCCTCCTTTTCGACCCCAGCACCGTTGCACATCTACCCTTCGCGATCACCATCATCGCAGCGGTCCTTCATTTTACTTTTGACCACTTCATGGTAATTACTTATCCATTTATTCTCTTTTATCGATATCTTAGTTACCATACTGCTTGATTATACATTTGGGCTATTCACTAGAGCAATATTACAACTGAGAGGAGCATTCATATAATAAGTTTATCTCTTTTATAGAGGGATGTTCCCAAGCCCTGGCAGGGTGGGGAACCGGCTGGGGTGCCAGCCGGACGGAGAGCCGAGGGGGCCGCCACCCGGACGGAGAGCCGGGGCGGGCACTACCAGGGGGGCGAAAAATTTCTGGCCCTCGACCCAGGAGCAGCCCTGCTTTTATATTATATCAGTTAACAATATTTTAGGGAGATCAATGTCTCCCCCTTATATTGGGATTCTTTGCCAACTTCAGGGCTTTTAAATGATTTTATTTTTCATCTGCTCTTTTGTACTAGTTTCATGCTTATTAATAAAGATATTTTTGTGTGCTACATTTTGGATGATGTCTTCTGTCTTTAACATAGCTTTTTTCATCCATGCTAGCACCAAAAAAATGTGTTTTTTCATTACTGACATCCATTTGTGTGCTCACTTCCTCCTTTTCTCTTTCACAAAATCAGTAATTCTGCAAATGGATGCATTTCTGAGATATTACATTTGCACTGAATTTACTAACTACATATGCAGAATTAAAGGCAATGTAATGTTTTGCAGTAATTACATTCATTACAACAGCGTATAAACTATTCTTTTGCAAACTGCAATTTATTCATGTCTTTTTTCTTGCCTTCATTATATTTTAATACTTTTTAATAGCTGGTGCCTTTACTGATTCCTATTTGTGTAGGAGACTAGTGCAGTAAAATGACGAACCTTATTAATGCTAGATGAATGACACTGCCCCACAAATTCATGCAGCTATTCTTCATCACTGAGAATACAGAGGCAGCAGAGAGCACCAGGACTGCAGTGCACAGAATAAAACAAGCTGGACAGGCACATATTATTATTTTGTATAGAGGCTTGTTTCACACCTTAATTGGTTCTGTCTACCGCAGATGCAGTGAATGTTTTAATGCTCTGATTGGCTACAGGTCTTATTTATCCCTGCTGGCTTCCAAGTTTGTTATAATTAGAGACACTTTAAACAAAACATCAATTACAGCAATGCTTATGCCCTAGTGAAAGAGATCTGAATTCACACAGAGCCACCCACATACTGTAACTCTAGAAAAAAAAAAGATACATTTAATAAGGTAGTTTTTTGTTGAGTTAATAAGGTAATTTTTTAACGTCTGTTTTGATGAATTTTCCATTAGCAAAACCTCTGAATAAATAATACATGGACATTCACATTTTTTAAATGAAATTGCCTAAAAGGACTTTATACCTACTTTACATATAAACTGTACAACATTTTTAAAGGTTTCTAGACAGTATGATATTTCAAATGAAAAATACATTTATTTTTACTTTGGGACACTTCAAAATTATGTATAATTGAAACTTTCATTTTCTACAAAGGGTTGTGGATCTGTTTACCCAACAGATATAAGATGGTTGCAATTAGCAATGGAAAAAACAAACCCAAAGCAACAAAAACCAGGAATCACGTGTGTCGCCTCTTCTTCAACCAAACCAACAAGTTGTTAGGTTGAGTAAAGTACATGTACTACGTATGCTTGAAACTAATGTAAGAAGATTTATGATTTTATTGTTGCCCTAGTTATCGTTTTATAAATTCTTGTAGAATAAATATGTATGTGAAACATTGCTGGAAGCACTTTATTTGTCTGTATACTAATACTACATTGCCCTCTATTGTGACTTGAAAAGAAATGTTTTGCCACTGAAATAACCCTTCAGAGGCATCATTTTCATGAAAAAGATAAAATGATTGTTTAGCTACACCATTCCATACCTTTCTTAACATCTCCCAGACACTTGTTTAATTGTGCAGAAAATGCATATGCCAAACATACTGATGCATGCACTGCAGTTATTACATTTTGCTACATACTTGCATCATTTCCTGCATTAGCTGCTCATACATATTAATAATAAACCAGCTCTTCACTTACAAATACAAGTAACTAATAACAATCCATCACACAACTGTCCAACTGCAATAGCAAGTGATAAACAATAGCCCAATTACAACACAAAGAATCTGAACATAGTCATGATACAAGCCCTGTTACAAAGTGGGGAAGCTACTGAACAGTAGCCCTGATGTAACTCACATAAAAACATGTAAGGAATTGTATTTCTAGAATTGAATCGTAACATGTGACTTCTGCTATTATGGCTTGTGGGTGTTTCTGGGCAGATAGCCATAGAGTGTAGCACCGTGTTAGCCATAGATTTAAGCAGAGACAAGTCAAGTATAGGTGATCCCTTTTATTGGCTAACTGAATAGATGGTAAATACAAGTTTTCCATACTACTTAGGTCTCTTCTAGCTTGCATTTACTTGTCTCTGGGCAGATAGCAATATCACTGGATAACTCACTTCTGTGTGCCTTGTTTTGTTCAGTTGGTAGTGTAATTATATGCTTGGAGTTTAATGGATTGTCTTTTAATTTTGCAACTGAACAGATAGATCGCTATTGGGGCGAAAGTTATTGAGCCCGTAAAGACTCGATGCGAGTCTTTGCGGGCTTAATCGCGTGAGAATTCTCGCGAGAGCACCTAGCGGGGATCTCGATTGCGCTTCTCTGCAATCGAGATCTTTCGCCCAAAAATAGCCATAATTCCTATGGCTACAAAACTCTCAGGTGAAAGATCTCGACTGCGGAGAAGCGCAATCGAGATCTTGCCTGATGCGCTTGTGATAATTCTCATGCAATTAAGCCCGCAAAGACTCAATCGAGTCTTTACGGGCTTAATAACTTTGCCCTTAATTGGGATATTGCTGGTCATTTTGTATTATACCTCTTACAATATATAAAATGGTTTGGTAATTTTTTTCAGATTAAAATAAAATTCTTAAACATAAAAGAAAACATTGAAATTTGTCTTGGGTCCTCTTATTAGAATGCTGCAGCCAGACTATTTAATGCTCCTTTATAATAAAATAGATGATAAAAAACAGTAGGTTGTACTCAGCAGTATACTACATATACAGAGGATAATATTCCCCTATTAATAGTCACCATTTAGTTCCTAGTCCACATAAATGCACGAGCACAAAGGCCAAGATCAAATGACTCATAGATCTTTCAAATGACTTAATATCTTCATTAATTACAGAAGGAGTATATTATGCTTTATAATAACCAAGGTTTTTATGGAAAACAAAATACTTTTTTTTTTCTTGTCTGTGCCATTGTATCACATGAATACCTTAGTTTATAACTGTAGTATTATACTGTAGCTTCTTCAGAAAGTGATTCCATATCACTCACAAGAGGGTATCGGTGGCAGATGAAAACACTGGTTCTTGCTCATTTGTTCTTTTGCTTTACTTAAAGTTATGTGCTGCAGTGCTTCTGTGTTTCAGAAATTGCATGGGTTTAATATCTACATTTCCCATGATGCAATGTAAGGTAGGCACAAGCTACAATCAGTTTGTAGACAAAAGTCTTCTTTTAGGCCTTATTTTATCATTCTGTTACAAAACTTCATTGTAATAATATTTAAGAACATGCACAACTACAAATCCCATGATCCCCTCTCTAGTATTTACTAAATTGACAGGTACAGTAATAGTTGGAGGATGCAGAGGCAGTTAAAGTGCACCTGTCAGCTTGTTCTGATTTGAAGCTGTGGGAGCCGCCATCTTGTGCACAACCTGCCAATCAACCACTCTGACACGCCCCCTAAGGCGTGTCAGATATGCTTGTGCATATTGCGGGAGGAAGGCTGGTAGGAGGCGCTTACTTGTCAATCAA
>JAKJJM010227801.1:0-14260 GCA_021901965.1 Pipa carvalhoi
AGATCATCAGCAAATTTGGCTACAGACATCAGGATAAATTTAGAAAACTAGAATTTTAAAATAGGCATTTTTCGCACTTCAGCAGGGAGAGAGGAGAGCATAGACCAAATCAGCTGATAAAAATTATTTACTGTAAGTAAACTCTTCTGAAGGAGACACCCTTATGCATTTAAAGACATGCACCTTTTTACGTTTTATTTAGTGTAAGCTATTTTAAAATGTTATCATAGTTCCCTTTTGAAGGAGACCTATAGTTTATCAGGGGTGATTATTAAGGGGGCAGGTGGGGAAATACTTACAGAAAGGGGTTCAATTATGCAGCACTGTCTCCTGCTCTGTATAACAAGCCATTTTCTTCTGCTCTTCACAAGCGATGTGTTCCTCTTCACTTCCTGTTCCTGCATGATTTTGGCTAATTAAGCAAACAGGAGCAAAATTCTGATATAAAGCTGCTTCTGTGGTTGCTCAATTCACACCTAGTACTATACTTTTTTAAATACTTAATTTATTCTATACATTGTATCTGTTTTGAGTGATAAACTCCATGTCTGGTTGGCTGAACTTAAATTCTGCTTGATCATTATTAGTTTTTTTAATTTTACTTTTTTTTCTTGTTGCTTTATTTTTAATATCATTTTCTAAAATGCTAAGGCATCTGAAATATATAGTGACCATTTTAGCAATACTCAATTAAAACATAATGTATACCTGCCGATAGGGTCAATCAATGCAGCATGCTTTAAAATAAGCAGTTCATCAGTTAACAGCATTGTCTTTGTTATCTAAGAGCACAAGAGTCGTGCCCAGAATGTCATAGAGATCAGCTGTAAAAACATGGAAAATGGAGATGAATGAGTAAATTGTTCCAGTTCTAGATGCTTTATTGGCACATTAAATGTACTCTTTATGCTATCTTTTCACACCATATTTATCTAGGCAATTGACTATTTATATTCAATTTTTTCTTTTCCATTGAAGATTGTTGCATAGAAAGAATGGTGTTAATGAGTTGGAGACCCTATTTAACAGTAGAAAAGACCAGAATGCTAAATTGATTTCACAGACAAGAAAGAGGCAAGCTTTAAATTTATTATCAAAAACTGATTTAGAAAACCAAAACAGCACCAGAAGTGCTTCCAGCTCTATTCCAGCCTATAGTGATATGTGTGCTATATGCAGAATCGAGTATATAATGTATTGTTGGCCTATATTTGCTGATAAATAAATTGCTATTTTTGAGGGCCATGTATGTGCCAGCTGCAGCTTATAAAGTGTTTATGCTTGCAAAATTTGCCTTATTTTGCTTTAAACAAGAGAAAACATACCATATATTTTCTAGGGCCTCATGCTTTACTTATTTCCACAATTATTGTCATTTTGTGCGCAGAACCTAAAAGACACTGTATTTAAAGTATAACATATAGAAATATCTTCATTTAGGTAAAGCATTGCAATATGACCATGCTGAGATTAAAACCCCAGATACTTCTACTTTATATCAAAGTATACTAACCCAAAGACAATAATATGGTGCAATACTGGTACCAATATTCATAATCTACATAATGGTATGTGAAAGTGTAGACTGATTATGAATAAACAGTTTAATATTAGTGAAGAATGAAATTTTGCAATTTGTAAAATGTATGAGAGAGACAGATGCATCTTGGTATGGGGAATAGAACATTTATAGATTCAGATAATGATCTTTATTATAACATGATGTTGCGAGAGGATCTTTAAAAGTGGACTATGGTCTATAAGCTTGCTTTGATTAATATTTATCCTAAAACAAAACTGTTTATAATATATTCATTATTATTATTATTATTATACTTTTGTTTTGCTTTCTCCTATATTTTCTTACAGGGCTAACTGTCCAGGCACATTTAACGGTATCGCTGCTTAAATTGTTACAAGTACATTTGTTTGGAAGCCAAATAACGGTCTTAGTCCATTCTTTAACTTTTAATCTGGTTGAATTTTTGCCAAAGACAATGTAATAGCAGCTTAATACCTCAGTAGGAAAAAAAACCCAAAAAAGTAAGAATAGTAAAACACTAGAAAACCCTTGTTTTAGGCTAAATAGTGAAAACTGAAAAACACAGTTTTTGCTTATAATTCCCATTTGATTATAACACCAATATATAAATATCAAACTTGTCTTCCTATAAGACAGTTCATCTATGTTTTGCATTGACCAGGTGTGATTTGCAAAAATCTAAGGTGTAAGTTCAAAGGAGCAGGTCCCATTTTGGCTTGTTTTGTTAGTATTTCCCAATACACTCTCAGAATGTTATGGTAATTTATTAAATGTCATAAACTAAATGTAATAAAAATAATATACAGTTCATGGAAGGATATTATCAGACTGGAGAAGACTGGATATTGATATTTCTAGAGCAAGACACTCTGCATCAGCTGGTGACCACCAGTCTTTAGGATACCAGCTTAATGTGACATGCTCATTTGTAAAGAGCTATATGTAAATGATTCTAGGTAATAATGGGAAACCTACTCTGAATTCTATGGTTGATATTCATTTCTAAATTCATATACTTTAACAGCAAACGTTGCTGATTTTCACTTTACATTCTAACATTTTTAGCAAACATATTAATGTATTGACTCTGACTTGAAACACTATTTTCAATCTAGGCAGATTGTAACAAAATCAAAAAGGTACTGCACACAAAAACTGTGGACATCTCCATATAAAAACATTCACACTGATTCATTTTAATGCAACGTTTAATGTCTTCACATTTTATTCCAATGTTTTTCATGGACAACTGTATTTTTCACAACCCTATAACTGACGGTTCTTAAACACATTATTGCACAACTCTATTACTGATGGTTCTTAAACACATTATAATGATGATCTTTAAAATGCCCCATTTTATTTACTATCTACTAAAATACATGATGAATACAGCAGTCTCCTGGAACTGGGCAAGTGCTAACAAGATATATCTCTAAACAGATCCATATCTTGCCCCAAGCATGCTCAAAACTTGCATTGTTTAGAAGTAGCAAATGAGTTAATAGTGATTTTGTTTTAATGAAAGACTGCAACATACCTTCCAAGGCATGTCTGAATGCACCAACGCTAAAATTCCAATTTTTACGAGTTGTGTCCTATAGTATTTCAAAGTGACATTCTCTTATATATATATGAGTATTGAAGTACTTGGTGATACCTTATTTATTGGACTAACAGTCAGTTTAGATAGACAAGCTTTCAAGTGATTTATCCTCCCTTTATCAAGTCTCAAGCAATGCTCTAAAATATATATTTTCTTCTGAAAAATGTATAATGCAAGTGGTCCTACTTCAGTGATGCCATTGGTTTATGGTCATTTGGGTTGGACCATTCTACTTCTCTTGCTTCTGACAATGATGTAAATACAGAGGGATATATTTGCTCAGAACCCCCAGTATCTAAAGCTTTGGATAGTTGGCTATTGATTTTCTAGAACTTGCACAGAGCACATCATTTTTTTTTCAAGGTGGGGGTGCCATAGTGCTATTTAAAGGAGAACTTTTACTCTAAAGTAAACTTACGTGATCAATCTAGCAGCAGTACTCTAAGGGGCGTATTTACTAAAGTCGAATAGGTTTTTTGATCAGTAAATGCAGGAGAAATAGCCTATATTTAACGATATCGCTGTTGTCTCCTGTTTACTAAGCTCTTCAGAAACATTTTATTACCCTGAACTATTCTCCTGGCATATATCCACTATTCCCTATGGAGTTGGTCCTGTCATTTAGCCTAAGTCCAAAATATTTCCCCATCGAAAAGAGACATTGATATCGATCTGTAATGGAAGGAACCCTTGTAGAAAAGCATTGCAAAGTGCGCCTCTGGTGATGATTTATTTTAATGGGAAACATTTTTATTAATCCTTTGTAAATCAGGGGAATTGAAAAGTACAGGGAAATAAAAATTGAAAGGGAATGGGGGTGAAATCAATCAATATGGTCGAGTAGGTCTTAGTAAATATACCCCCAAGTGTACTGCTGCTAGATCAACTTTCATGTCATGATCCTCAGCCCAGGATTGTGGGGTGAAAACTGTTGGCTGCCTCTAGCTTCTGCCCCCTGTATGTGATGTTTACAGCATCATATTACATGCCCCCCCTGGCTCAGTTCCCTGACCATTACATAAAACGCAATCACAGAATGAAAAGAAAACTTTCTGCGCATGCGCTTTATGTAAAGTTTGGGGAACTGAGCCAGGGGGCATGTATTATGACGCATTACACATCACATATGAGAGGCAGAAGCTAGAAGCAGCTGGTGGTTTTTATCTCCTCATCCTGGGCTGAGGATTGTGAGATGAAAGCTGATGTAGCAGCAGTACACTTAGGGGTATATTTATTTGAATCGTATAACTTTTCCCTGCTTGATTGATATCAATGATATCGAAATTTATTAAGCCTTTTTTTAAACTTTTTTTTTACACCTTAACATGTGATTGCCAGGTTGGAGGTTGCAAAAATCCATTATTCCCTATAGAGATGGATCTGTAAAAAATTTCTAACTCCCTGGCAGTAAAAGCGATGATATCAAAATCAAAGGGCTCCAAAGGGTATATTAATGCATTAATATTTATTGATCCTTTTTTTTTTTTTAGACTTTCCAGAAGTAAGGGGAAAAGGAAAATGTGGTGGAAAAAAATAGGCAAAAAATAGCAATACAGATTTTACTTTAGCAAATACCCCCCCATGTACTGCTGCTAGATCGATCAGGCAAGTTTACTTTAGAGCAATAGTTCTCCTTTAATTGGATATTAACAGATAGCTTAAAACACTTGGGCCATACTGTTTAATATAGTTAGTATGACTGGTGTTATTTTGTCTTTGTACCTGTGCAATAAGAGGAAAATAGTGGTTTGATTCTGTGTTTACCTTCACCAATTCCAGTAGTGCACACTCTCATAAGTGTAAATGCTTTAAACCTTTATTGCATTCCAACCACCAGTGTGCAATGATCTGGGGTAGACCCCCTTTATTGAGGTGCACCAATGCACAGCACTAGTCCATTCCACAGACTAATGTATTATGAGGTAAAGCAAGCTTGTCCATCCTGGGCCTTAAAGATTTTACTCTACAACTGCTCCCAGCATTCTCTGCACCTTGAGGGTTGTTAATGAGATGCTGGAAGTTCAAGTTTGAACAAGTCTTATATATAGTTTGTAATAGGTAAATGGGCCATACAGATGAAACACTGTATTGATTCATTGAGCTCACACAGCACACCACTCAGTTGAGTGGGAAAAATGGAAATTGAAACTGTGTGCACTAAATGTTCCAGTTTGGTCTGCTCCATCTATATGTAGTTGGAAGCTCTCACTAATAAATAGTGCATCGTACACTGGGTGATAAATACTCACACTGTAGGGTGTGTCTTATTGGTCAGTGATATTATAAACTGCATATAAGTACTTAAAATATACTGTACATCACTATCATGTCACATACAGTAGTTGTGCTGTGCAAATTCTTATTTTAATGTTACAAATTTCATTCATTTGCCTCTTTTACCAGGTCACTAAGAACCTGGAAATAAATGTACCATTCTCTACTTTTTCATGCAGCACTGAAGTAATTAGGTTATCTTTTGTGTTTACCCATTTCCAAGCCCTTATATGATCAAGAGTAGTTAGCACCACAAAACACATAAATCAGCACCACATCAGCTGTGATGCAGCACCCAAAATATAAATTGGTTGGATTGTCATCCCCAGCACCAACTTAATATATATGTATAAGGCAGAACATTAGATGCAAAGGAATTACACATTTGAATAATTATATACAGCTTTAACAGTCATTCTTTAGCAATATATTCAATTTTAAAAAAGAAAAATTATGAGAGGAAAAACAAAGCTGTCACAAACCAAGATATTCCTCATAATTCCCAGTGGCAATATTAATATAAATTTGTTTTTTCACTAACCAATCAAAATTCTACCACTCATATTTAAGTTGTGAAATACAAGGCATGTTCATTAACATTGCATGCAAATGGATCGTTTTAACACATCACAGTATACATAGAGAGACCACATGGTTTTTGACTATTTCTGTGTTGCCAGGGAAGTATTTGAGATTTTAAAATATATGTTAAATAACCACAAAATCAGTTTACATTTTTCTTACTCTCAGCTGCCTCTAATTCTGTTGTGATTTGGAATGAATTTTGGGGGTTGAATACATTTTTTTTTTCTTTTAAGAGAATCATTTATCTTTCAAAAAGAATGTTTTCTTAAAGACCTTTCATTTATACAATTAATCTGTCACTTAAAAGACCAGTAACACCAGGAAAAGAAAAGATCCCATTTGATTTGGGCTGGCAGTTATTGCTCACATGGTACCTGTAAAAATAATATCTTTGAAGTTAAACTTCTGAATTGTTTTGTGTTTTTTGTTTTTCGTTGATATTTTTATTTCTGGCTGCAGCCATCTTTTTAACTGCTGACGTGCAGCGCTGAGGTCCTTGGTTCAATTCCACCCTGGACTTCATTTGCATGGAGTTTGTATGTTCTCCCCACACCTGTGTGGGTTTCCTCCCACAATCCAAAAACATACATCTGTGTGTGTGTGACTGAATAGGGAAACTAGATTGTAAGCTCCACGGGGCAGAGACTGAAGTGAATGATGAATCTCTGTAAAGTGCTGCATAATATGTCAGCGTTATATAAAAACAATCCAATACCAATACAATTGTTAAGTAAACAAACTTAACTGCTCTGTACCAGTGTTTTCAATAAAACTTTAAATAACATATATCCTTGTGATATTATACATGTATTGTGCACTTTCCCCACGTCTGTACTATATTTGTATTTATGAATTGTACAGCGCTGCGTAAATTTGTGGCGCTTTATAAATAAAATTATACATACAAATAATCCATATTTGGGACGTTTCATAAAGCCAAAAGATCAACATGGCTGCAAGCAATAAAACATCACAAAGCAACAAAATTTCAGATTAACGATAATTAAATAATGAATTAAATTATTTACATTCAATAAAATTATAATTCAATATTAATTATTTTTATTATACTAAATTATTCAAACTAAATAAAATAAAAATATTTCCTGCCATAGCACTCCAAATGGCAATTCTCCTATTGTTGGTGTTAATGGTCCTTTTATTTCTCTCTAAAACAACTTTTGTTTGTCTCTGTGTTTTCTTTTGTACTGAGAGGCCTCCTCCATTCCACTCTCCCTTTTGCTCTGGAAATGTGTCAAAAACAATACAATTTCTCATTCCATATAATACAAAAAATGGTTGTACATTTATCATGTTTTAGTAAGTCCTGATTCTTCTCATATTATCACTGCACAATCCAATTATTCTGATACAAAAGCTAAATTCATGTGCTTTTTATGGAATCTCCAGAAATCATGATTGTTGGAAGCTACTAGAGTTTCTAAAAATTGAAAGCAAATGCATGACCTATGTAGATCAACCAAATAGTTCCTGATTTTTTTTTTCCATAAACTAGATTACTTTCTTTCCGCAAGGTATGTACAGCTAGGGGGCTGGATTCAAAACTGTATTGTTTGTCTACATAATAACTACAATTCTGAACACCATCAGCATTACCTAGGAACTGGTGATAGCTGTATGTTTTGTTTTAAAACTAATATTCTAAGGAAAAACAGAAAATCATGAAGTACAATAGGGGGCACATTTATTAAGTCAAACACCTTTTTATCGACTAGTAAATGCAGGAGAAACAGCCTATATTTAACGATATTGCTATTTTCTCCTTTTTACTAAGCTCTTCAAAAACCATTTTTTGCCCCAAAAGAATTCTCCACCCTCAGGCTGGTGAAAACCCATTATTCCCTATGAGTTGGTCCTGTCATTTAGCCTAAGTCCAAAATATTTCCCCATTGAAAAGAGACCTCAATATTTATCTGTAATGGAAGGAACCCACACAGAAAAGCATTGCAAAGTTTGCCCCTGTTAAAAAATAGATAATGATTTATTTTGATGGGGAAACATTTTTATCAATCCTTTGTAAATGAGGGGAATAAAGTACAGGGAAACAAAAGTTACCAGCGAAATGGGGTGAAATCAATTGATGTGGTCGAACTGGTCTTAGTAAATATGGCCCTGTATGTCCATTTTACAAATGTTATCAATTACGGCAGACAACAACACTAGCACCATTTTTCAAGGATAAAATCATAAAAGATGTGTGCAAATAGCTACATAGTATCAGGAAAATGCAGCTTTGAAAACGTCTCACTTGGAAATAAATTTTCAAATAAATAAATAAAAATCAATGCAAAATAATAACATTTACACAAGATTTAAAAAACAACTTTTTAAAACATCAATTCCATTATCTCGCCCCCCCCCCCCAAGCATTGCTATGCTGTGGTTGGTATATAAAGATGCTAACTAGCTGCTATGGATACTGGAAGTATTAGTTTTCTATGTACTGTTTTATTAACAGTTTAGTAGGTACTGATGTACAAGTTCATGAATATTAGACAGACCATGTGGTTACTTCATCTCTACAGTAGTATTTCAGATTCATACGATAACTGATACTGCATTGGGACGGGTATTAATTCTCCTGAACTTTAGATTTGTCGATATTTATTTGTTATGATAATATTTAGGTTTGATCAATTTTGCCCCAGTCCTTTGTCTTCTGTGATGCCTGTCAAACCCAGTACCTGCTCTGATTTTTCTGACATATAAAAATTGGGTTTTCAGATATAATTTCCTATCAAAAAAAGAAAATTGCTTTATTGAAAAGATTTATAAAACTGTTGATAAATGCTGGCTGTTAAATTGTATAGTGGTATTTGAACTAAAATCTGCCAATGTAAAAGTAGGCAACTGGCTTAATTTAATATGACCGCTTTTAAATACATTTATTTATTTTTTAAGAGATCCTATACTTTCTGTTAAGGATATTCTGAAGATCAGATTCCTAAACTCAGTCTGTAAACTTAACAATTTATTTAAAAATGATAAAATATATATTGAGCCTTATTACTTAGTACAGCACCAAAACGTCCTTTTAAATGTGCCTTTAATCCATGACACGAAAGAGCAGTTTGCTTTTAAACTTACTGTGCTGATTTTTGAAGCACAATAAAACTATAATATAGAAATCTAAACATCCTTTAAGAAAGATGCTTATAAATTGCTTACATTGAGAAATGATGCACACTTTCTGTACAATAAATAATAGACTATAATAAGTACATTTATTATTCACACCCGTACACAATAATGTGTAGTAGAGCCCTAAAGAAATCCACCATGATCACACACGTGCAGGCTGAAAATGGACATAACCTATAGGTGCCTTTGTTATTTGTCTGGTCACCTATGTAAGTGGATTATGGGTTATGGCCCTAGAAATGGGCGGTGCATAACTCAGCCTACTGCACATTCTCCCAGGCATTACTAGTGGCCTTCTGAAATTCTGTGCATTCCCACAATCCAAGGACAACGTGATGGTAATGTCCATATTGTTCACAGATTACTGAACATAGTTGTGTTCCACAGGTTTCAGAGCCATTTCTTGTAACCTCTTCTCAGACATTTAATATAGGAATATCTTCCTTCAGGCACCGTTGGCTTCAATCATTCCTCCTTACTGAGGGTTCCAAATGCCTCAATCTAAGTAAAAAAGAAAAGAACACAAAGTAGCATTATTATCTTTAAAATGTTAGGGACAGTGAAAAAACTGAACTGACCTGTAATTATAATTTTTGTTTGAAATTAAAACAATAGACTTGTTTCTCAACATAACAAAGCTCCTCAGATATTAATATTGCTTACCTGTTACTGATTCATTTGGCACATTGTCAGAGACATACTGTAACAGTAAGGATGCAAAATCACAGCTGACATGACACCTGCTTCTAGTTGTGGCTTAAAGGGCAGTAAATTGAGTGGTGGCTGGCACGCAATGGATGACAAGAGAACAACACATGCCTTGAGAGTTTTGCAACGTGAGATTATCTCTTTACCGTAGGGAGAGCTTTTGTTTATTTTTTCCACTCCCAGTGGAACACAAGGAGGGAGCAAAGTGTGTAAAAATGTTACAGGTGATTGTGAATTCTGCTGCATCAAAATGATACATACTGCCTTATTTGTTTTGTTGTTTTGGTAGTGAGACACAGGTGTGGCTGAAGCCTACGCTTCTGCTGAAAACACAAATGGAGGAACCACTTTTAGCACTGTTTGTGGCTTCCCATTTATGTCCTTTAAAAGGACGATGATTCCAAAAAAAAATCCCATTTGGATTCGTATGGAAGTTATTTAAATACAGCACTTGCACAAAAGATATAATTAAAGTTAAATTTTTGAATTTTATTGCATTCTGTCTGTTTTTATCTTTACTGATAGTTGCTATGTTGTTAAATAGACACCACCTAATCCCATTGTTTTCTATCGTGCTTTAGATAATAAATATTCAGGAAGTGCCCAGAAAGCCCATTCTTTAAGTCAAAATAGCTAAATATCAAGTTTTATAGACACAATTTAGTATTTATGGAAGGCAGCTAGACTTTGATGCCTCGGGATGAATGTTAGCTTACATCCTCTTGTGTCCCAGTGTGGGAAATGCAGCACCATGATTCACACCTCATGCAAGAATACTATAGGTCATATAAAGCCTGTATTTATGTGAATTATTATAATTAAATCCTATATAAGTATATTCTTCAGCTCTGTACAATACATAGTAGAAATACAAGAGGTCAGATGACCCTGTTTCTGCATAAATTAATTGCCTTCCATAAATACTTTCACTCACCAAAGCTAAATATATATGTTTATGCCCTTTCCTGAGCCTTGATCACCTCCCAAATACTTCCTGGTAAAGGTAAGAAAAAAAAATTATAAAGTAGTTGAAAAGCTTCCAAACAAATTTTAGGAACAACAGTATTTTAATATATGAGATACTTTAACAAGCAAGAGGCTAAACGTATCTGTTAATAAAAAAAATGTAGGTAACAGGTAACACTGTGGAGCTTATTCACTAACATGCAAGTTCGACTGTCTAAGTGAATTAGTGTCACTTTGGGTGGCTACGCTTTGATAGATGCAAAATATGCTACTCATTCACTAAGCAGCAGATTCCCTAACTGAAGAAGCAAACAGCGAAGATCACAATTTCTTGCGTAGTGCAGCGTAGTCAGTCAAATCACAATTACACATTGGAACCTTGCCATCAACCCCCTACTTAGGCACTAAGCTTATAAGCACAAAGTCATGGAAAGAGCTCTGTAATTCTGCACACATTCTAAACGTCTGAATTGGATGTGAGTTTTGCCAGATTACACAGTTTATTGATTAGGCAAAGATGAGGAAGTGGTGAATGAATGTAAATTCAAACCTTTACATGACTGTTTGGATTTTAATAAATAAGCCCAGGCATGTAATACATATTGCTATAGTGCACTGATATTAGTGATATCAATTAGTGACTTCTATCCACTTATTTCTTTATCGTTCTGGGATACATGTAATGTTTGTACTCTCTCTGCATATGCCTGATTATGAAAGTATGTGTACCAAAACTTCAGTAAATATTTTACTTCATTTTACTTTGTGATATAATGACCAGCATTAACAAAATCTGTCTGCCTGCTGTAGCTGTCGTTGTTGCCCTGACGTGAGTTAATTAACCTTTGCAATTCATCGTACTTCTATCTGACTGACTACACCACACTACACATCTGACTGCGTTCGCCGCTGTCCGCTTGTTCGACAAGACTAATCGCCGTTTAGTCAATACTGAGAAGTGAATTCACGACTATTTTGGAGATATGACTCGATTTGTAGCGAGGTGAAATCACCATTTTGACAATGAGGCCCTCAATTTCCAATGCAGGATGTACATTATTATAGGTGATTTGAATTAAACAACTTTATATAAAATGTTACATGACCTTGTTGCCGTTTATATGTCCTGACAATAGTTTGTTCTTATTTTTACAGCATAAACCAATCTTCATGAGTAACCAGCAGCAAAAAGGATTTGTATTACATGAATATAGTAATCAGTTCTCTCTCACCTTAACAAGGCTTTATTTAAAAAAAAAATGAAAAAAAAAACCTCAAATTAATAATTAGTAATTGTAGGGATTGGTTGCATTTGGTGAATTTAACAGTGTGGCTATAAAAACCGGTTTAAGGGTAAGGCCTAAAAAGGAGTATTGCTGTGTTTGTAAAAATATATAGAACTGAAATAGGAACTCACTACCTTCTCTTTTATCCCAAACCTGTTAAATCTGAGTCCCTGGGACAGACTTTAGACATTGCAGGACTGCCTGAGTTATGGATATTAATGCGTCTAGGTTTATTGCAGACTAAGTGGAATAACATTATTTTATTATCCTTTATTAATAAAGAACCACTTAACACTGCAGTTCTAAAATTACTGACAGTTTGGATGGGTAATGGCATGCTTTTTACAACCATTGCCCAGCAAATAGGATTCTGATGAACTAGCTCTATCGCTGACATAATTCATTACTCTGTGACTAATCCTGCAGCTAATGCCATGCACACTGTAGCACTTTGGTGTGGGTTATGATTCCAGAACTAAATGAATTATCTTAGCCCTTGTCATTATCTGTGTGAAAAACATGTATTCACAATACTTTATATATTTACTTTACCTGATGCCAGGCAAAGGAAATAAGTGGATATGCCAAATACTATTCTAACATATTTACAAAAAGGTTTGCAAGCTGAGGCTATCTGGCTGACTAAACTGCAAAAGCCATTGCATGGCAACAAGTGCTGACTGTTACAGCATGCTGGGGAATGCAGTTCTGCCTTTTGATACGGAGCTATACCTTGTAGAAGCCTGTGTTATGCATAATTTTAATGCATCTCATCTTTCAATTACAAAGATCCATAATGCACTGGGGCACATTTGCTCTGTTCTAGTTACTCATAGTAACCAATCAGCAGTTAGCAGTTACTGTTTTAGTAATGTAATTTCCTTATGTAAACAAATATGATTGGTTTCTTTGTTATTTTACATGTACAACTGTTTCCCCTTTTTAAACAGTCTCTTTATTATGCTGGATTTTGCATACAAATAAAGGTATGCTTCCAGACTAACAACAGGTACAAATATTAACAACAAGCCCAATGTTAACATATTTGCCCAGACTAAAAAGATATATTTAAAAAGCTAGGATAACTTACTAAGAGGAATAATGGAATTGCTGGTGTGCTTTAAAGAAATGCCTGTGCACACACCCTCCCAGCAGAGCTCAAGGCAAGTCAACAGCATAACTATTTTTGTACTCCGCAGAGCCCATGATCCCCATGAGTGCATCAGTGCTAAAAGTGAAAGCCAGAACTTAACAAGCCTTGCTCTCACTGGTGATCATTTACTAAGTTACTGCAGTGCACAAATGGCTACATATTAAAGGAGAATTATTTCTCTTTGAATTATGTGTTTAAAATACACCTTTACACTAAAATATCCATGCTGGTAATAAAACCAGTTTATAGATTTTGCATGCATTTTATAAAACATTATTGAAACACTTGCACTTCAAAGTTTATCACAAATTCTGCTGAACACCTGCACCTAAACAGACATAATACAAAGTCTAGATGTAATTGAACAGACCCTGAAGAGTCATGGTGGTGTAAAACAGCATTCCTTATTTACAATAAGAGATTACGATAAGAGATTTATTATCAATTGAAATCATTTTTATTGTAACTAAAGATTTACAAATCTAAATGTTAACTTCAGTGTTCCTATACATGTGATAATGGGAGTATAGTGCAAGAGCAATGATGCTCTTCTTAAAGAATCCCTGAACACACCTCATCCATGCCTTATGGGCACATGACCATGATGTATAGAAGAGCTTCTCAAGTCTGATAGCAAATCTTACTACCTATGAATGCTTTCAGAATTCCCACATTGCACCAGCGAACAATCATAAGTATTACCGACAGATCCACAATGCCACTGCTTGCTCCATCTATGATGCAGAATAGATAGATACCTAGGGCGGTATTTAGTAAAGTCGGAAAGACCAGTACCGGTCTTTCTGACTTTCTCGCGGGAGGTTATCCTCCCGCGAGAATCCCGATTTTCACATTATGGAAATCAGTATTTTTCGATTTCCATAATCTGGAAAACGGGACTTGGCAAATTAAGCCCGAAAAGACTCCAATCGAGTCTTTTCGGGCTTAATATATACCGCCCCTAGAATTCATGTATT
>JAKJJM010227931.1:0-10556 GCA_021901965.1 Pipa carvalhoi
GTATCACCCATACTCCACTTGTCTCTGCTTATATCTATGGCTAACACGGTGCTACACTCTACTCTCACTCCCAGTATGACAGTGGGATTGTGGGTATTTCTCTCTCTCTGTGAAGAAGAGACTAAATAATGTGGAAAGCTTGTATTTACCATCTATTCAGTTAGCCAATAAAAGGTATTACCCATACTCCACTTGTCTCTACTTAAATCTATGGCTAACACGGTGCTACACTTTACTGCCTGCCAAATATAATAATTACAAGTAAATATTTTTACTATAACATCCTCATTTTATTGATCTCAATAAAATATGTATAAAAAAAGATCAGTTATACAACCCACCTTTTCCTGAGACTCAGTAATAAACAAAATAGGGACAGTGTTGATCCATAGATTTAGAATGTAGGAGGGGCAATTCCCACATTCATTCTAAGCAATCAACCTGTGATCCATTAAGATCTTGTTTTTTTTCTCAGAGGAAATTGTGTTACAAAAACAATTGTTTTAAATTGTTGTAAAAAGGCTACATTCCAACCTAAGGCTAGTTTACTACTTATGAGTGAAATGTTACTAGACCTCTCAATATCAAGTGCAATATTAGTCAATACTTCTAGCTTATCAGCTGAATTTTTCTCCATGGCACTAAATAGTAGGCATCTGTTAATTTCTGGGACCGTTATTGTGCATATTGATATCCCACTTACAGCACTTCTGACTCCAAATATGGTTGTGTTATGCCTATGATAGATATTTTTAGGAGGGCTATTTTTAGGAGGGCTTTATATATAAGCTTTGGATTTTGTGAGATTTTTAGTCCTTCAATTTAGTTAGGTACTGATCCAAATAATACACTGAAAGTTGTCAGCAGTTGCCCTTATTAAACTAAAAGTGTCTCATTAATAGAATATTTTGCTTATTTTGAGCACCTGCCACCTGATAATAAAGGTATGCATCTTAAAACTTTCATTTCTCAAAATTAAATATGAATTTGGTACATGACTATTTAACTGTACAATTTGATAGAAGCATAACAGTAGGTAAAATTGGAACAAGAAACACCTAACATTTGGGGAAAAGGATTTTCATTTGCGTCATGCAAGACACAGGACACTGGGAAAAAGTTATCTCCAATCCGAATGAATTTTGGATAAGCTATCTGCCTAATTCATTACTAAACAAAAGAGGGCCATGTAAAGCATGGAAAATTTCATGGTTAACCCTCTCTACCCAGATCATTCTTCTGAGGAGGAAGGAAGGTTTAGCAGAATCCATGGAGGCATGAACCTCCTTTTTAGATTAAGGGCAGCATGACTCACCAGGGACTTCCACTCAGGTTGAGTATGTATGAGGCTATCTTTCACATACCACAGCAGCATGGGCACATATATCCCAAGACAAATGGATTCAAGACAACATATCTTCCAAATACCAAAATAGAATCCAAATGACTGCCCTCCACAAGATTTTCCAGATCCCAAATTCCATTAGACCCTGTAAACAGGAATTTTTTCTATAAATCATCTCCAAACTCTTACTATCCAATGTGATCATTCCAGTCCCTCAGCACCAAAAATCTTAAGGTTTTTATTCCATGTCCACTGTATCAAAGAAAGATATCAAGTTTCATCAAACGTCTAAACAAATGGGTATCAATGAGGACATAGTTTTGCCACCTTTTATCCACATCCTCAAAATCATATAGAGTATCAGCCTTATTCTGAATGTGGCTAAAGCACTTAAATTCTACATTGTGCTAAAGTGCAAATTCCAATCTTCAAATGTTCATTTCATTCTGCCTTTGGCATCAAGCAGCATCCAAAGCAATATTGTCCCAGTGTTTTAATGAAACTATTTGCCAAGTGTATATTGTAAAAGGGAAGTCTCCTTCTTTTCCACTGAGGCTAAATTCCACCAGATTTAGTAGAATATCTTGTTCTAACAAAGATCTGGATTTTATTGAGCAGATTTGCAAGGCAACCAGATGATCATCCATGATTGTCACTGGATTGTAAATAACCTTTTATCCCACCCAGCTGGGACACTTTGGGACATACCAGTGAGGTGTGCCCCTTACATAACAAATCTTTGTGGTGTTCTATCTCAATATGGGAGATACCTTTTACCCAATGTCCTGTGTCCTCCTGTGACTAAGAAAAGGATTTACCAAGTAAAAACATAAATCACTATTTTTGTTAATTGTGATTTGACATGCGTTCTTTGTGAATGATCTCTTTTTAATTACAGATGATATATTTAAGAGATTATGATTAAGATAATATACAATATGGTTTTCTTATTTTACTTGCTTATCTTGAGGACATTATTTTGCATCTTTACTTTTTTTTTTTTTTGCACATGCAAATATAGATCAACATGTGATGTTTTTCTGTCTGTTAAATTCTTTGCTCCACCATTGCCTTTAGTTTCACCATCCAGCAGTTCTGTCTGCTTCATTCCATTCCCATGAGCTTCAAGTATTTGAAGAACTTTGCAGAACAACAAGACTGGTTGCAGTTACTTGTGTGCACGCACAATCAGAAACAGGTCAGTGCAAATTTAGGTACTCTCTTTAAACCACCCACTTATACCCGTTCAGTTCTCTTCTTTATCCATTCAGTCCTCCGTCTTAGTGTTTTTTCCTTTCTTTGCAGATTTCATCTGTAATTGGACATCTAAGTCCAGCTCTTGGTGATCACATGGGTTTGGCATTGCAAGACACAGGTCCAGATGTACAGATGTCTGAATTCTCAATAGGAAGAGCAAGAAATGTTTCAAACACTGCTAATCTTTATCACTTACTGCTCAGATGTCTGGAGACAAGACATCCAGGACGTGCTCTTCTAAAGCAGTCTATTAAGCACAGGGCTCCATTGCTGAGTGTGCTAGCTGCATGTATGCAGGTGAAGTGCTAGCTGTGTGAAATGACAAGTAGGAATGCATCCATCTAGGATTCAACTGACTTTTGATATACTTTGCATTTGACATATTTTAAGGCATTGGCCATATCAAACCTTAACCATTGTTGTTACAAGGCTTATTATTACTATCAGAGTGATGAATTTGGATTAATCATTCACTTCAGTTCTTACAATCTTTTTCTCTATTTAATCACACACACACAGACAGATAGAGACTCAGTCTAGGGTCAGATTAGTCAGGATTCAATTAACCTAGTGCGTTTTTTAATTGTGGAAGGAAACCATAGTGCCCTGGGGAAAACCCACACAAGTACAGGGAGAATATACAAACTCCATTCAGATGTTGTCCAGGATAGAATCAAAGCCAGAGCCCAGCGCTGACATGGCAGACAGCAGTGCTGATCACCGAGCCTCTGCCATTCATCAAGTGCTCCATAAAGGCTAGTTTATAAAAGATGGTTGTAACCAGCAGACCTAAAGGTAGAACACAACCCAATAAATATCAGGACTTCAACTTCAAAGATAACATTATTACCAGTTATATTAGGAATGTGTCATGCTAAACCAAAGAACAGTTTTCTTTCTCTGGTGTTACTGGTCTTTAAATCATTGCTGGAATGGTCATTTGGTGTTAGAAGTCATATAATAAGGCAACCGGAGATTACCTGTATCAAGGTGATGTGTAATACCTCTGTCTTTTCAATATGTTGATGAATAAGTTTCCTGGATACAAGAAAACTTCAATGCCGCTGAAAATTCCTTGTAGTAGCATTAAAAATACAGTAACTTCAAAGAATGGAAATGCCTCAACTGCATTTATAGTGACTATATATACAGTCTTTGCTTTCAAAAATTCTAAATTGTTTTATATAAAGTGTGATATTTTGCTATTTAGCCTTAAAAATGGGATTTTCATACACACTTCCTAAATGTATACAGTATTATCAGGGCCAATAGAAAACGATGAGCATAATTGATCTTCTGGTCGAGGTCAGTGACCCTCTAAACCAAAAAGATAAAGCAAACATGAAAAAGTCCACGCAGGGGTTACAGTTTTAACTGAAGAACTTGTACATCCTTTTCTCCCCAGTGTAGAGAAATCTGTGCTAATTCCCTTAGGGGAAACCTTTCTCTGTTCAGATCTGTAGTCAGATGTTTTTCATTTCCAGTGCTTTATTGTAGAGATGAGCCTAACATATGAGTTGTTTGTAATTACCATAAACCTAGGTTGTTTAACGCAAGTGGTTTAATGTTGAGTTTAACTGCATTCTGCTATCATTCACACTAAGCATTTATGATTCTTCATAGCAACCTTTTTCATTTTCTCTGACAGGATGCTGACCATATCTCTTGTCTGTGTGTGTGGGTAGCCACCTCTGTAGCTCCTGGCACTTGTGCAGAGATCACAAGAACTTTGTCATTTGCTGAAGATCATGAGTGGGATCTTCAAGATCTAACCCGGATTTGGGAAATACTGCTGGAAAGGAAAGATTACAGGACTTTGCATAAAGCATTTAGCATCTTTGTAGAGGTACATTAATTGTGAAAAATATAGGAAAATAATGTGGATAAACCAGATATTTTGGTGGTGGTTATAATGCACGTGAAGGGTTCATTAGTGAATGTTTCTGTAATTGTGTTTGTGTTGCAAATTTAAATGTAAACTTTTAAAGCGACATCACTGGGGCACTGCCCACTTTCTTCTGACTGGCTGTGTGACGGTGACATCTATTCCTAAGGCAAGCTAGGACAGGGTTGGGGGAGGCTAGGAGGAAACAAAGAGTCAGGACTGGTACCTTGGGACTGGAACTGTGGGACAAGATCCAGAAAACAGGACTGTCCTGCTGAGTCCTGGGACGCTTGGCAGGGGGTTCTGCATAAAGCAGTCTTGTTACTGTGACCGCCATCTTCCCTAGAAGAACTGAAATAAGATCAGTTACTGTTTATGTACAGACTCAATGCTATTTTAATTAGGCATTCATTAATTTTTAATCAACAGCTCTGCTCTTCTAGTGTAAAAACTTCCTGAACTGTAAGCAGCAGTCACTGACTCATTCTGTTATACTGTGTCTTACAGGGAAGCAAACTCCTATTTTTTAGTGGCTTTATAGCCTTAGTTATGATTTGCCTAGCATCAGTTCTATATTGATAACTGACAAGACAAGAATAGAAGTAAATCCTGATTTCCATTGCTAAACATTACACACTGTTTCAGATGCAAAGTAAACTGTTCCATTTGAATGATGTTGTTTTAATAAAAGAAGTGGGTAGAGGAGGAGGCTCGAGATATATAGACTGAAGTTAATAATGTAGACAATAAGAAAGGTCAGTTAAGAAGAGAAATGGAATGCTTACAGTGGGATTACATCTGGAAACTCTTTAAAATCTTTTTACTTCTTGCAGGACTGTCCTCTCCTTCTCTTGCTTGACATGTACAAGCTTTGCTTACAGCATAAATATTATGTGGAGGCTAAAGAGAAAATAGAGGCTTTCCAGAAGTGGATGCTGAATGTGAGTTTCTTGCCTGGACACATTAACATTGCTGTATTACCAGTCACACTCTCGGATTGTTTAACTACAACTCAACATAAATGTCCCTATTTCTTCCAGCGCGAGGATATGGATTCTAGCCCATCTCTCCTTATCCCGGAATCTTGGCTCCTAGACAGAGCCTCTCAGCTCCTGCAGTTTCTTCTCTTGCAGACTCAGACTCCATATGAGTTGCAGAAGGTTTTGAAGCTTTTAAGTGATAATGCAAACCAACAGCTGTATGGAGGTAAAAATAAGTAGAACACAGATTTTCTACTACAGTCACAGTCACAATGTCTTCCCTAATGCTTAACCTTCTGCTTTATTAGGAATAGACATTCATAAGCTTACTGCTCTCAGCTGTATACTTCAAGACCAGCCACTCGTCATTAGCAAGCAGTTAATACACAAATATAGTGCTGAGTCCTTGCAGATTGAGTGCCAACGGCTTATTCAGATTCTGCTGGAAGAAGGGAACTTTACTCTAGCACAGAGAGTAGCAGAACTGGCAGAATTGCCAACTGATTGTATGGTAATCGAAGAGGTAAATACAATCAAATTCAAAGTGTTCAGCATCTGTCTTTATCTGCACTGGCATGTTATCGTACATTTTTTACACTTCACATGTGGCTTAGGACCTTGTTTTCTGTGCAGCTTGATGCTTGTGCGCCATAAGTTCTATTCATTCTTACAGTTAAAGAGACAGCAATGGCAAAGTATGAAAAATTCTCCATATTTATTTATACCTGCTATTTCTTAATCTAAACTTCCTGAAAATCTGAAAAGAGTTATACAAAGTAGGACATTTTATTTAAGAAATACATTTACTTTCACATTGTTTGGAAATCTGGGGCAACTCCATGAATATTCATTACCTAAAATTCCACTGAAACAAGGGAAATGGGTGGGTGTCCGTTAATGAAAAAGAAAAGAAAATGCCTGTACTCATGCCAATCCAAATCAGAATTTTTACTTTCTGCCATTACTATTCATTGGGTGTGCTTATTATTCGATCTATTTTAATACATCTTGATTGATATCTAATTTAGGTTTTGCATGACCAGCACCTCTTAAAAGAGATTGGCCAGTGGGTGAGTTCTCAGAGCCGTGCACAGTACTGGAGGAAATGCCATCAGATGTTTAGTACTAAGCAACTCTCCCCAGCTACAGTATCCAACTTCTTCTGCTCTCAGGCTATTTCTCTTTTAACTCCTGAATGCCTGTTTGGAGATCAGATGGAAGCTTTGGCGGAGAAGGAGCTGCTGTATACTCTTGCTGGTCACTGGTTGTCCCTCAGTAACTCTACTTCCGTAGCTGCCCTAGAAGAACTAGAGAAGCAGATCTGGAGCTGTCGTATTGCTAGAGAAGTAACCTTTAAACCTGGAGGAGCAAGACAATTGTGTACTTTATCATCATTCACTAGACTCACACTAGAATTTTCTTTTTCCTCTTTGCCTGAACTTAACCCTCAATTGCTCCTTAATATCTCCGGCCTGCCACCACTAGGCAGCTCTGGAAATTTGCTAGACAATGAACAGTCCCAAGCACTGAGCTCTTTGATTGACAGCCTCTTGGATGACAGCCGAGTGCATGAGGCCAGCCGTATATGCTCATACTTTCACCTGCCACATCGTGATTTATGGCTGTTGTTGAACTGTAGAGCGCTAGCAACAGGAGAGATAACAAGGGACAAGCTCCATACAGAGGTCCAAGACATTCTCGCAGAGGGCAGGGAACTCCAAGAGGTTGGATGGAAACAGAAGAAGAGACTGCATAGCTGTGAGTTTTCAAATTATTTTCAGAGTTGGCTTTTGCATCCATAAATAACTAAATGTTGACTACATCTCTTCACGGGGTCATTGAACATGAATTCAGAGTGTGGAGAGATGACAGTAGGGTAAATTAAGCAGTTTAGATTGGCTGATTTAATGACATTTACAGTTGCTGCTTCAATTAACTGACACTAATAAGCACAACATGTAGTCTTATGGTAAAAAGAACACCCTGTTCACAGTTTGTTAGAGCAGGGGCTCTTCAGCTGCCTTGTTGTGGCTCTGAGCGCATCTTCCTCCCGCCCATGACCACCTCCGCTTCTTCTTATAGGACGTTGGTAGGTCATGTGATTGGGAGCATGCGCTACTCCCCTTTTGCGGCTCCACAAAAATGTTTCCCCGGTGGAGGAGGGGGCGAAATGGCTCCCCCCTGTTCAAAGATTGCCGACCCTTGTATTAGAGGATGAACACTGAAGGACAACTGAATCTAAAATACAAATTACAATATACAAAAGAGCGGCTGTTAATTAAACACCTCATTAAAAGTATTTACACACTGACATAATATATGTTGCTGTTATTTGTGAGTGAGAGAACATTTAAAAACTCAGGGAGAAGGAAGACTAAATTATTAATTGAAAATTAGACTTACTGTATATCTTAACTGTTCTCTTCTGGAGGCACAGAAATACTGGAGAAAAAAGTCACCTACTTTTTTCAAGGAGGCAGGACATTGCAAGAACATTATAGCTGTACACCCTTCGAGTCCTCTTTTATCCCCTAGTTTACCCACAAGGCCCCTAGTAGCTCTATACAGGAATAAGGGTGGTCTTGTGTCTCCCAGTGATTGTAGAGTAAAGGATTACACATGGGGTGAACACAGGAAAATAACTTTTCTCTAAGGTCATAAAAGACTCAAAGAGAAAAATATTTATCAGTAAGTAAAAATCTCCTTTTATAAAGATGCACATACTTTGAGAAGCTTACGCCCTATTCACAACTTGTCATAATTTGTTTCAGCTTCTTCTGTGGAATCTCACTCTTCCCTGTTGCCTAGTGATCCTGTGCTCATAGATCTGGAAATTCTAACAGACAAGTGTTCTCATGGGAAAACCTACTGCAGACAGTTGCTGTGTCTATATGAATTAAGCCAGGTAGGAGTGTTCAAGCTAATACATATCACGGATGATTGCTTGTAAATAGTTTTTACATATGATAGACTAGACTTGTTCTAGTGTGCACACAGGGATGTGACGTTTACAAATATGTGAGTGTAAATGTTAGTCCATTTTAAAAATGCAGTTATCTAGAGAAACGGGCTCTTAAAAACCTCTTCAATATTATAGAATGAAGTTATAAGCATGTGGTAATTAGCCACTCTAATCATTAAGCCCACATACACATAGAGGTGATTGTAGCTGGCTAGGAACTAGGAATTTAACTGATAAATGTATCAGTTGGTGACTGGCACTTACATTATTATACTTTCCATCCATAGGATCTTGGATGTTCTTTTTCAGATGTTTTCTCTCGAGATGCAGGTGAAATTCTACGTTCTCTTCTTTCCTTTCATCGTTCCAAACTCACAGATAGGGCTCAAGCAGTCATACGTTCTCATGGACTTTCACCACAAACAGTGGCACAGATAGTAGCAGAAGAAGGTCTGAGATCTTGGCGGACGCTTAGCAAAGAAAAAGGTAAGGCTGGGGACTGGATATGAAGCTGATATCAATAATATCAGTCTCCACCACTGTTCCACACAATCTTTTCTTATCCCTATGTGTAGGGCAGCTTGAAGTTTATAATGCAACTGAAATGAGACAACACTTCTTGCAACTTGCAAAGCTTTGCCAAGATCCAACTCTAGTGGGATTAATTCTCTTGGACCATCTTCAAAATTTGCCACTTACCGAACCACGCTGCAGTAAGTACTTGTACTGCCTTGTCTCTTTGCACTTCTTTGTATTTTTCCACTAATATTTGTGCCATTCTCACCTAAAAAACATTTTATGTGTCACAGAATCCTCTTTATAGACCTTGGAACTTTTTCATATGCCTGACACATGCTAGCATATATACTAGTAAAAATATACATAAACACCTGTCTCTAAGTAACTGAGCTTATTCAACCTTCTCAATGTCCTGTATAACCAATATTTTGGTTTCCAGTGTCCTGGGCTATCATAAATGGTAGATTTGAGCTGCCAGACACACATATTTTAGAAATGAGATCATATGCACAACTGTTTATGCCTTTCAGTAATTGAACTTCTGATCTCCGCTCATGATTGCTTCAGTTTAACATGTCACCTAGAGGGGATTCAGCAGGTGCTCCAGGCATGTCGACACCTAACTGAGATACACTTGGCACCCAACCAAGAGTACAGTCTTATGGTAACATGTTCCCATTACTGACTACCACTTTCAGTTGTTCAGTCCTATCACCAACTTCAGTTGTCTTTTCTTTTTTGCTTTGGTTCTTAGGTTCAACTTCTCTCTGGAATTGGTCGGTATAATGAGATGGTTTATGTATTTGACATATTGCACCAAAACCAGCATTTTGAAGTTCTACTGCGAAAGAACCTCGACACAGTGAGGGAGTTTTGTGTATTTTACATTGGGTGGAATGTAGAATTTTATCATTGGTAAACTTCCATGAGGATGATTATCGTATCAGTCTGTTAGAAAACTTACTGTTAACTTTAAGGTTAGACCCTCTTCCAAAGTCTCCATCAAACTCAATGTGGCCACTTTTGGCCCTGAACCAGTGGGATTCCTGGCCCCTTGTAATTAACATTATTAATTACTGATTGCAGAACCCGTTAGAGCTGAATGGTCTTTAGCCTGCTGATGACTCCTCTAAAATGATCCTCATTCAGCACACAATTGTAGGTAGTGATTCAGAAAAGGCAAATCACAAGAAGACAGTCACTGACTAAATGTGATCATTATTTTGCTACTCTATATTCATATGTGGAAGGCTGAGGAAGCGCAAAAACAGAAAAAACGGGGAAAATCCCTAGTGCATTATCACTTAAAACAAAATAATCATCATAATAGTGAAAAACAACGATTAAGCAATCTAAAATCAAAAACGTGCAATAAAAAAAATTATATACAGTGGCAAGAAAAAGTATGTGAACCTTTTGAAATTTTATGGTTTTCTGCATTAACTGGTCATAAAATGTGATCTGATCCTCATCCAAGTCAAGCGTATTGACAAATATAATGTGCCCAATGGATGATGATCAGATCACATTTTATGACAAGTTAATGCAGAAAACCATAACATTTCAAGAGGTTCACATACTTTTTCTTGCCACTGTATATATATATAT
>JAKJJM010227975.1:0-13068 GCA_021901965.1 Pipa carvalhoi
TCCATAATATGGAAATCGGGTACTTGTACTGATCCGTAGCCATTGATTTAAATGGCTGCGGATTTTTTCGGTACAAGTACCCGATTTCCAGATTATGGAAATCGCAAAATACCAATTTCCATAATCTGGAAATTGGGACCGCAATAAAGTCGGAAAGACCGGTACCGGTCTTTCCAACTTTATTAAATACCGCCCTAAATGTTTAAAAGTACCATTTTACCACTTTTTATTTTGGTGTATAAATTTCTCTGGACATATTACACTAGGGGCGAAATGTATTAAAATCAGTAAAAATTGGCAGGGTCCTGGAAGAAATTAGATCTACCATCACAAAACGAAATGATATGCAAAGTCAATTGGGATCAAAGTGATGGAAAAAATTAGATATGCCATGTTAGACAAAACCTATGATTATGAACTCATGTGGTTACCTAGGGCTTAATACCTGGAAACTGTGGAAAATAACACAAGACAACACCCAGAAACTATTACGCAAGATAGAACTAGCAATTAAGGTATATATAAACAGTGCAACAAAGAATAATTTGGATGGGGTGAGAGAGGGAGAGAGAAAGGAAGGGAGAGAACTTATGTCATCCTAAAACTCTCCGTACAATCCCTGTCTCCAACATTTACCCCTCCCCCCACCACCCAACTCTACTATACAATTCTTCAACCTTGAACCTGAAGAAAATTCTAGATTTCATGTGAATAAAACTGACCTAGCGTTTATCACTGAAAACTTGAATGTATAATTATCAAAAAGAAATAAGACATCAAAATCTGAATGTTATAATTTTCATAAATGCTATTATTTACGAAATGTTTAAGTGGCAAATCAAAGTAACATGATTACACGAGAATCGATGTAAACTGTTCAATTATTTCATTCATGTAACCTTAAAACCAATAAAAACTTTAAATAATAAAAAAAATCAGTAAAAATTTGCCGATTTTTATCGATATTGCGATATTGAAATCGTCCGTGATTTTTAGCGATTTTTGCAAAATCGAGTTGTATACCATCCAATATTGCAAAATTGGTAATTCAATATCGCGTTTGATGAATAGAATAATTACTTGTGCCCTTGCACCCAAAGTGATGAGAAATGTTCTGTAGGTATGTGACCATTGTAAGCATTCAAATTGGTTGTGAATTTTCCCTATAGCAGAGTTTGATGAATATGCAAAGATCAGGAAGTGGCGAATGGATGTGAATTTGGCTTTAGGCAACTGTTTGGACTTTCATGAATAAGCCCCTTAGTCTGACATAACACATGGCTGCCTAATAAACCAGACCACAGAATTAAAACACAAGCTGTGTCCCATAAATGACAACTACACCACTTTCTTGGTTGAAAAATTGCCACAACTTTAATAAAATATTCTAGATAACCAACACATTATGCCAGTGGTTGCAACGGGCAAAAATTAAACCCAAAAGATCAAGGAGTATCCAGTGTTACTTTGAAGCATACCCAAGCCATAGGCTACAGGCACAACTGTGGAACTGCCATAACTCCCCAACACTAAACAAGCTGTCGTTGCTTAGCAAACCTCACATCTTCCTAAAGTTACGAAAGAGAAAAAGTCATCATAAGTCCAATCAACACATATGTATAAATACAACATATATGCCTGACACTGATATAACTATAAGTTGGGGAAGCTGGGTGGGAATGCTCCTTGCAGGCTATGCACTAAAATTTGATGAGACCCGCCCCTCCAGGTCATTTATATGAAACAGGGAGAAGGAGAGTAACAAGCCAGAGTACTGGGTGCTCCATAACTATATGCTGATTTGCCAGCCATGACCCAGCAACCCCTGTTGCTTCACAACTATAGCAGGGAAGTGGCTTGGTAGACTGTTCTATGCTGAGATCGCATCAGGTCAAGAGGGACAAAAAGTTAAATAAATGGCTCCAGATTTACAATCACAAACATTCATCAAAACTAATACTTTAGAAGATTTATTTATTTTTTCAAAGTATATGGTACAAAATAATGCTGAAAAGGATACCCCAGTTATTTCTTACATCTTCGCAGATCGGCAAAAATAAACAAGGACAAAAATTTATACATCCGCTTCTCATGTCACATTTTAACAAATTATTAAAAGCACAAGTGTCTAATTTTATCTGGGTAGTTGAATGTGGAGACACCATTGATTTTCTTGGAGCAAATTATACACTACTACAGCACTCAATAATGTTTATTAAGTGGAAATGCTTAATGGTCTATATCAGAACACTAATGTGACATGTGCCTTCCTTGCTTGTTTCCTTAGCAATGAATCTATTACTAAGGAAATACAAATATTTGTTTGCTGATTTATTTGACTAGAAATACATAAGTATACCCGAATATTAAGCAAAAAAGGTTGTAAATATAGAATTATGATAGTAAAGAAACTTTTACATGATTAAAGGAATAACTGAACTGATTGTAAAAAGCTGCCTGGAGATGTTAATTTAACAAATAATATAGATATTATTCTGCAGCCTTCACTGGCAATTGTACTTGTCTTTGAGACATTATTTTCTAAATGAATGTAATGCTGTGTTGCTATGTGCCTAATTGTAACTGTATTTTATCTGCAAGAATCCAGGGTTTATAATATTAATAAACATACATTCTGTATGCAAACATGATTTCTTTTTTGTTCCCTACTGATTTTTTTTTTACATAATTTTCTTAGAGGTTTCAGTAGATTGTTGGAAATGAACTGACTTTCTCATAGATTACATGGACTATGTTATGGCATGATACAACGGATACAATTTAGGAGAATACTTGTGTAGTGTTACAGAAATAATTTATCTGGCATTTATAAATTACTTATATTGTTTATGGCACCTCAGGCAGTAATTAAATGAATGGAGCAGAAATCAGTTGCATTTGTGTTCAATCCTGTTGATCTGTGTACAGATTAATAAATTAGATATGAAAAGCATAAAAAGTATATATAAATTGTGCATATAGTATGTACAGTATATAGAGGAAAAGGAACGTAGAAAATACAGAAATTAGAGAAAAAACATTAAGTAACTGACAGAAAGAAGGCCCTCAAACTCAATCATTCAATTCCCATCACATATTTTTTCTATAAAAAGAGCATGCAAGCCATTTTTTTCTATTCAGTTTGTAAGCATTAGTGTAAAGCAAGAAAGTGTGATTTGTTTTCTCTTCTACATAACCACTCCAATGACAACTTTTGGGGCATAGATCATTGTATTCATAAGACCGGGACATCTTAAACTGGCATAGTAAACTCTATAATCTTAATCTTTATCAGGCTTTAGTTCTCCTTTAAATGAAGTTCTGGTCAGCAAGGTATGGAATGAAGTTCTACATTTCCCACAAGCAGTCCTTGGAGAACAAAATGAATTGACTAAACCAAGAAACTTATTAAGGTCAATAATTTAAGATTGTTCGGGATCTTCTGAATTGGCTCAGCACCCTTCATAATTTACATACTTATTGCTGTTGTTTTTTAATTCCCCTCCAGCTCCAGCTCTATTGATGGTTATCATCACTCACACAAGCATAACAGCAGTGCATACTGACCAAATTATTTGGATTATGGGTGTTGAATTACTCAGATGACAGGTGTCCAACAGATCAAAATACTACTGAATTTAGGCTTTGACGTTTGGGGCAAAATTTACTAAACCCGAAAAGGTCGATGTCATGAGCAGCAGCTTCTTCGTAGCTGCTCCGCTCGTGACTCCGGTGCGTCTGACAGTCGGTTAGCACTGGGTCTCCGTATGCCCAGCGCTTCCATGTTCAGTGGCCAATCACGGCCTGCTGACGTCACTCGTGATGTCAGCAGCGGGAGATTTAAAACAGGGCACTGTGATTAGCACAGCGCTCGAGTATTGATGTTACATTTGCTTTGTGGATCGTTTGCCTGGCGTTTGGCTTTGTATTCTGCCTGTCTAACTTCCTGCTTTGTTCTAAGTCCTGCAGTGTTACAGCTTTGTCATGTTACACTTAAAGGGATCAGCTCCACGTGTCTTCAGTCTAGAGGTTTTGCAGCAACTAAGGTAGTCCCTTCACAGCTAGCACCACAGCCTTTTCAAGTACAGTTCTGCTTTGTCTCTGCAGTGTTGAGCCAGGAGCCTATTACTCTGCGCTGTCTCCAGGATGTGCTGTCTTATGGGTGCCTAGGGGTGCTGTGAGTGACGTTTGATCTATGCTGCACTAAGTATATGCTTCCTTCATTTCTATGCTGCTGATCCAGAGACTCCACCAGTGTTCCCATTTGTGTTTGTTCCAGCTGCCACCAGTGGGGTGTCAACCTGATATCTGCGACCTGGGAGGTACCTGCCGCAAAGGCTATACCCCCTTGTGGGGGTCTAGGGTGAAGACCTGGCCTTCCTTAGACTTCGTGCCTCAGTGTTAACCAGTGCCAACTCTCACTGTGGTATTTGAGGATCCACTTTTCACCTATGTTTTCATGTTCTATTCCCACACTATGTACACCTTAGCTCCTCTAGTAGGTGTACCTCCTTGCACTTCGCTATGTGTTGTTTGTACTTTACCTCTTCTTGAGGTATCCAGGACTCTGGGTGCTCCAGTCCATTTTTATCAGTGTCTTCCCTTTGTTTTTTTGATTCAGTTTCACTTACTAAAGTCACGATTTATCTTTAAGTTTGTGAAATTGTGTTTCTGTATATGTAAAGTCATGGTTGCCCCACATTACAGTCGATTTTTGAATTTATGCCCTGGAAATATCACTGTTCGATCAGTAAATATTGATTGATATTTTTCAATGGAGTTTTACCAATCGAAACGTTTCGATGGAAAAGTAGCCATACTTTACATTAGTACTTTGGCTACTTTTCCATTGAAAATTCTGATTGAAATGTTTCAATCAGTAAAAATCGATTGAAAAATATTGATTGATGTTTACTGATTAAACAGCAATATTTCCAGGGAATAAACTCGAAAAGGCCGAAATCGACCTTTTTGAGTTTAGTAAATTTTGTCCTTGATGTCTTATACAAGGACACCTGAGGAAGGGTAGTTGTACACCCAAAACTTTGTGTGTTTGACACTTTGCAATAAATGGGTTTGTACCTTTTCCACTACAGTTGAGTCCACAGTTGAGTGGCCTGTTTTTTCTTTTTTTAACAGGGTCATTTCACATAATCTGTCTGACACCAAATCCAGTAACTTCTAATGTATAGTTTAGGTTCAAGGCTGCAAAGGTAAGCATGAAGTAATGTTCCTTTAGTAAAACTGAATGGTTGTAACATACAGTAACTGTCTGGGTTCAAACCTGGGGCCCGATTCTCTTGCTGTAGCTGCTCTAAATGCTGTAATAAAAATCTGCAGGATATCTGTCTTCCCTTGCCTTTTTCTTGTTTCCAAGTCATCCTGGTATTTACCTCTATTTGATTTTTAACTTGCTATTGCCTACTGCTTGGCACCTTACCTGGTTTTCTTTGTACTACCACATACTGATATGTATCTGGCCTCTGATCTTGTCCAGTGTGTCTGTTCCCACATCCAGCTATTAACTATTGTTACTGTGAGTGTTGGTTTCTAGCTGTTTTACCCGCAGAAAGTGGGAGCCGCAAAAGGGTGATTTTGCCTCTACAACCCATAAAAAGCCAGTGTGAATTTTACAATGAAATATAATAAAATACAAATTTAGCAGTATCTCCACAATATATTCCTTATTGTATTTCGTTATGGTAACTTGTTGTGATGTTGAAATTTAAATTTGATTAACTTTCCTTGTAAAATTTGTACTGGCCCTTTAAGATTTTCATGCTACGCTGTTTCTTTACATTTTGTCAGTTCAATTCTTCAAGAATGGGATTTTTGTTTCACTTCTTTCTATATAGTGGCACACTCACAATGTATTGCACACTCGCAATGTACTGCCCTCTCGCAATGTACTGCACACTCGCAGTGTACTGCACACTTGCAATGTACTGCACACTTGCAATGCATTGCACACTCACAATGCATTGCACTCACAATGCATTGCACACTCACAATGCATTGCACACTCAATAAAGGACATTTAGCCTGAAAGATGTCATGTGAATAAAAGGCATCACAGTAATTCTCCTTTGTTCCAGGGTTTTTCTATTCTTTATATGTGTACATGCTATAGCACCTCTAGTGGCGTACCAGCAGTAACAAGTACATATTTGGACTTTGTTCTCTTGTGAGTCTTTATACTTACCTGCTCTGTTTTCATGTTCTGGTTTTGTTTGCTGGTAGTAGGACAATTATTGCCATTTTCCTATAACAGATTAACGGAATGACATAGTAACTAGCTGCAGCTTCCACATATTTCTAGATAATTTGCCTCTGTAGTAGAAATCCCAGCCTTTAGCCTGTCTGCCTCAGTGCCATAAATTCCTGCCACCAGCCTTTTTGCCTCTGTGCTACAAACTCATTCATCTAACTTGTCTGTCGCAAGATTTTTTGTGTATTTTGGTGCCTAGCTACCCTTGCATTGTATTCTGTATGTATATCTACTTGTACGTCTGACTTTACATTTTACTGAACCCCCTTAGCTGCTTTTGGTTCACATTTTACTTTATGTATGATTATCTGCTGTTTTGCAGAGGCTTTATTTCAGGAGCTTGCTATCCATTTTGATAGTGCTGAACTGGTTGACTGATCACATGCACTTAATCAGTAAAGGTGTACCTCATCCAACATCTCCCAGCCCTATTTAAAACCAGTGCTTATTGCACCTTGCTTCCACACTTCCATTTTTTGGACTTTTTGGGCTTTTCTGGAAAAAGCTTTGATTCATATTCTGATTCAATGTATCTACGTGATAGATTGTATTGTTTCCACCCTATTCAATATTTATTACGCCCCTTAAGATCTTTTTTTATCACTGAAAGTGTTGGCTCGTTTGAGGGAGACGAAAACCCATTATTCGCTATGGAGATATCTGGCTTAGGACGTTTTTTTCTAAGTCCCCATCAAACAGATCAGCGATAACAATATCGATGGAAAATATCCATTGAAAGTAATGTAAAGTGTAGTTGTATTAACGCATCGATATTTATTAATTTATATTCATACATTTTATTCGCCAGTACATAAATTGAGGGAAACAGAAAATGCAGCAAAAAGAAAAAAACGGGAAATAATGCAGCAAAAATGGCTACCGTATCAAACTTCGGCGAATAAGTCGAAATGACCTTTATAAATTTCCCCCAGCGTGCGACTTTTTTTTTTTCATACTGCTGTATATTTTTTCTGCTATTTTGAAAACTGAATGGGCTTTTTATCATTTTTAAATGTATAATAAAATGATTTGAAAGCTTTTTTTTACATAAATATTAACTTCCCTCAACCATACATAAAAAGGCAAAGGATCATACGCTTAAGGGACAACTGCTAATGAATCGCACCCCAAGGATTTCTCATGTGATGTCATCGCAATATCAACAACATTGTCTGTCAGCACTTACAGAGATGTGTTTAGATAAAAATGTAAGCAGAGAGAAATGTTAGCTTTTCAGTAATAAATAGTTATTTAGCACATAAAAAAGAGTGGACCCAAATGAGCAACAGTGTTTGTTTGTTATATAAACATTGAAGTTAAAGAAAGACAGGAACCATTTAGCTTATATATTGTTGTGTATTAAGCAATGAGTTGGGAATTGTGAAACATACAGTACTGTACAAATTTTTTCTATATGGAAATCTTAATTTCTTTATTCTCCCATTTTTTTAATCTCTCAACTGAACTCCGGTATTTTTTCTTCTTCTTCCTTCTTCTATGAATTCAAAGAAACGTTCAGCAGTGATAGTTAAAATCCTCCTTTTGACTTTTTACAACAGCACATTGCCAAGCCTTGGGAGCTATTTTAATCAAAGTGAGAATTCAACTGCCGAACTGAATTCTCATCACTTCGGGTGGCTATGCTCCAGTTCCCTACTCCTTATTCACTAAACAGAGGATTCTCATAGGGAAGACGCAACTGCATCGGTAGGTGTTTTTTGTGTAGTGTGGCATAGTCAGTTAGACAGTAGCAGCCCTGCCATCAGCCCGCTAATTGTGCCTCATTATCTATGTATCCTTATTTACATAGTGCTTGTACCTATTTTTGAGATACAAGTTTCTATTAATATTGGGCATTAATGCAGTTACAGTAAAATCCCTGGTGCACATATGTATATTACACCCCACTGCACTGTGCCGAATGTGGCATTCTGTATTCGTATTTACGAAGTGCATGATGCGCACTGCTAACATTGTCACCAATGCACTACTGCTAATCTGAGCTCAAGACAGACCTGATATACCCTTAAGCAGACTAAGGACGAAATTTACTATATTCGAAAAGGTCGATTTCTACCTTTATGAGTTTATACCCTATATAAACATTGCTGTTTGCTTGGTAAATATTGATCAATATTTTTGATTGATTTTTACTGATATAGTTTTTTTGATCGAAATTTACTAAAGTTGAAAATTATTTTCTTTGGCCTTTTTGCCCATTTTTTGCCACAAAAACGGGCGATAAGGTCGAACTTTTCGCCTCCGTTTTTGGCCATTTTTCGTCTCAAAATCAGGTGAAAAATGGGGGTGGAAAGGTAGAAAAAAATCATTTTCAACTTTAGTAAATTTTGATTGAAAAAATTTGATCAAAATGTTTCAATCGGTAAAAATTGATCGATAATATCGATCAATATTTACCGTTCAAACAGCGACATTTATACAGGGTATAAACTTGAAAGGGTTGAAATCAACCTTTTCGAGTTTAGTAAATTTCGCCCTTAGATTAGCAATAGAAATAGTTTTGTTCCATCCAGGGCAAACTCTCCTTTGCGACCAAAAATGCAAATGTTTGTTTAGGAATTCTGTGTAGCTTCTACTACAATTGACTGACTTTGAAGGGTGGTTGGCACCTTTTGGTGATCTTAGCTCCAACTTAGGGGGTCATTCCGGTAGCTCCGAATTTTCCATCCCAAATTCACTTATAGCGAACTTCCATTATAAAATTGTCGCGATTTTATAATGGGAGAATCGTCGCAGTCTCGACTTTATAATGGGAGTTCGCTATCAGTGAATTCGGGACGGAAATTCGGAGCTACCGGAATGACCCCCTTAATCCCTTCTCTGTGTTCTCAAATGCTGTATAATGATGTCTATACCTACACAATCCTATTGCTATTGTAACCAGGTAAACAAATTCCTCATATTTTTTTTTTTACTTACTGATCTACTAAAATATGAAGTTATAGCATATGCACTTTAGTGACTGAAAGAGGTACTAATAACCCAATGTATTTCTTGACTCTCAATTACTCTGGACTGACAATGTGATATAATTGGTTTAGGATAACTCTTAAATTGAATGCTCTTTGGAAGAATGGATTTCAGGTCTTGGACCTCCACCTTGGGTGTGAAAGGATCCTGCCCCTTAAGCTCCTCTGTTTGACTCTGATAGGCCCACTTATGTAATAAATCATTTCAGAGTATTAAAGAAAGAACCAATGATTTATTAGGTAGGAGTGTAGTTGACCAATGTCCGGGGGGCTTACAGCAAGTCTGAGTGCACATAGTGAACATAACAGAGCTGGTATAGGGTAGATTACTTTAGGAGGAGGGATTTCCTTGGGCATGGCCCCCAAAGCAGTGTTTGGGTGATTAATCTTTCAGATCCTGCATAGAAACCAAGTCTACACAATTTTATGCTCATCAGTTGAGGACTGAGTAACAAACTGAAGCGTATCTCATATTGTTATATATAAGCCATTTATAATGTGCAGGATAGTGTTTTGTTGAATAAGTGGTTTACTGTTTATTGAGAACCATTGTAGCTCACATTTTTCATTGCAGATGTTATTAAATGTAAAACACCTGCTACACCCTTGCTTTATTTATGTCAGGAAACTCTATACTCTCTCGCGATGGCTTCCGGCGTCTGGTTGTGTCGCGCTCATGCTCCATTGCTCCTCGTGTGCTGAGTCGGCGTCCTGTTCCTTCGCCATCTGTCTCCACGCGGTCTAGTTGCCATTTTGCATTGATGCCTAATATCATCTCGGAACGGCAATGCAGTCTGACGCGGTCGCGGAGCGACATCACTACGTGTTCACGTTCAGGTGCCTATTTAAGTCCACTTCCTCCTGGCACAGACGCCCGATTATAGAACTTGTTTCTGGGTGTTATTCTGTTCATTTGCTATCTGTTCCTGACTTATTGTGTATGACCCGGCCTGTTTTCCTGTTTATGATTGACCTCCGCCTGCCCCGACTTCTAGCTTGTTCTGACTACGATTCCTTGTCGCCTGTCCTGATTCCTGAATTACCATTAACCTCAATATTTCCTGCTGCCTCCGTGCTAACAGTCCTAGGGACCGCGACCTGGACATCTCCGCAGCCAAAGCCTAACTTCCTTGCAGGTACTCTAGGAGAAGACCAGCAGGTGTCTTAGATTCTGCACCCTGGTGGTTGTCCACTCTGCATGCCCACGCTGCTGTTTAACTCCTCCTTTACTGGTGCCCACCTGACCAACCTGACAATTTAAATTCTTTTCCAATTTGTAGGTGGGGACTGCATCTTGGGATCAATTGCACCTAGCCAAGGTAGATGTAACCCTTGGAGAGAAACAGTGGCCCTGTAATTTTATTGTCACACTTATTAGAATAGAAGTACATTTTTAATTTTGAACCCATGGATAAAAAAGATCAGGTGCAAGGTCGGGAGAAAATCTAGCTTAATTTTTTTGCTGTGCTTTGCTATTATTTGGGTTCAGATTAGTTGTAAAGGGTTTTGTATTTGGGTTCTAAAGTAAAATAATACAAAAACAAAACAAAAAAGTGAATTTATTTCTTTGTCCTTCTATGACCATTGCACATAATTCTGATTATAAAGTCATGAACTTTACCACCTAAATGTAAACAAACTTTGACAGCCTGTGTAAAAAGTGAATAAAGCAGTCTAATAAGCAACAAAGAGTTAAAAAGGCAAGGTGGGTGGGGACGAACCTAAATAAACATTTATAGGGCCCATGGCCCTACCTTAACTTGGGATGGCACCCCTAAAATAAATCCAGATTTGCTTTCCTATCCTAAGATAGATACCCTTAACTTCTACTTGCAGATTAGGTGAGGATCTAACTCACTAAATATTGGTGAAGGATCCTCACTAAAATGTAATTTAAACCTGTAAAAATAAAAAAAATTATATTAAATTATCTGTTCATCTGACCCATGATGTTCTCTGCAAAAGCATTGGTCCATATTTGTTTTTTGTTTATTTTTTGCGCTGTCACAGTTTTTGGTTTCATCGAGACCATCATCAGTATTTCTTTGAATGCATCTGGACAATCTGCCTTTGGTGATTCAAGCGCATACACCTTATTGGACACCAACTGGTTCTGGACATTAGTGGTTCACCACAAGTGCAATTTATTGTTCTTTCATTGACTTTGAGGCGCCACATACTCTACAGAGATTTTATCTCGGATTTTGTTTGATTGGTCCATATTTGCTCAGAATGTATTCCAATGGAACAACATCTATCTTCAGCGACAACATAGACTATAGAAGAATATCATCTTCTGTCTTTATCTGGGATAGTCCAAAGGGTTGTTGTGATCAGTCATCACATTGCCTCTCTTCCATGTAAGGCATGGTGGTCCAGTCATTCTGACATGTGCTGAAAATACTGAAAATACATCTATTAATTATAAGTGCTTATGGCACTTTCCCATCAATAACAGATCGAAAAATATCGCAAAAAAAGTTTTGATAAGAAAAAAATCGATCAAAAAGTATCGATATTCTTCGATTGGGACCCACTTTTAACATTGATTAAACTCAAGGAGGTCAAAATCGACCAATCTCGAGCTTTATAAATTTCGCCCAAAGTATGTAAAAGATATCATCTATATAGGCAATAGCTACTCTCAGCATTTTGTACCCAGCTCAGTGTAATGTTTTGACTAATCCTTTGTACACTTGTATTTAGTAATTCATATTAAATAAATCCATGTTCCAGAAATTTCCCTTGCTTGAATAATTGCGACAATTAAAAATAAACAATTCCAAAATATTTCCTTTTCTAGCTGAGTTTCCCCTATATAGGGCATAATATCTTAAAAACGTATGTGTTGTTGATGTGTTCCTAGTTTCATTGAGCCAGTCAGTGTCTGAGTACCTGTAAACCCCAGTGATTAATAAAAACACACATGCTAGTAGTGTTAAAGCATTCAGACACACACATCAGGAATTACAGTTTACTGCATCAGTTTAAAAACACATTTACTCTTCTTACCTGTAAGTGAAATGTAATGTTGCAATAAAACAAGGAACAGAAAAAAAAGCTATTATGGTTATTGCTTTTTTATTGCTAATTGGAAAGCCAGCCAATAAACTGATAATTACAATGCAGCGTGGATTAACATTAAGTCGAATCCAAAGTTGAATCCAGAACACAGACAGAAGTTTGTAGTAACGATTTCATTGCCACATATATACCGAACTGATGCATTCATTTATGTATTAGAATTGTACAGCAGTAGCAGATTTATACCATCATTTTTCTAAATAATGATCGCTACCATTTCCAAGTAATTCCATCAACCAATATTCCCCAAGGATGGTGAAAGAATTAATTGCTTTTCCAAAGGAAAAATGCTGTATCCCAAGGTACTTCTGTCAGTGTACACAGTAACGTCTAAAATATCAAAAAAGAAGGGAAAACAGCAAAACCAGGTAGTGTGCTACCAAACTGAATTTAATAAGCTGTATTACATGTTTCAGGCCAAGGCCTTTATCAAATTTGTATCTGGTTTTGCTGTTTTCTTTCCTTTTTTGATATTTCCAAGTAATTCCACTATATGATGTTTTATTGTAGTTGTTACAATGATCCGATTCATGCATTCATAAGTACACATTAATTATATTCACATTCTATTTAAGTTTAATAATGCTACTCCTTACCTGTTTAAGCAGGTTAAGTATTACATTTAGAGATGGCCGAATCGATTCGGACGAATTGGAATTCGTTCCGAATTTCAGGAAAAATTCGATTCGGAACGAATCCGAATTTCATGCCAATTCGGTGGAACGA
>JAKJJM010228403.1:0-10527 GCA_021901965.1 Pipa carvalhoi
TACTTAATTATCCAGCTTCAGATGAAACAACTACTGGGATGAATGGGTTCTCACTAAAGTATAGTACAACATATGTAAACATGTAATCTGACTATAGTTCTCCTATAAGCAGGAGTAGTGAGGAAATGACTACTTCTCTATGAATGAATAGTCTATTGACCTACTCTACAGTGACATAGCTGCAATTATATAATTATCATATAACCTAGGGGGAATGTTCATTAGAGAAGTTAAAGAAACCAGTATGAAACTCAACATTAATGTGTTGGTGAAAATGGGTGGTCTCATGGGGCAGAAAAAATAAACCACATCTTAAAATGATTAAGAGAAAACCGCATTTTAATGTAGATGCATTGTAAAAACCTAAGAACAATGCAATTATGTTCTATTGTGACGTTTCTCTTCAAGTAAGCAACTGTTTTCTGTGTATAGATTCACAGTAAAACAAACCATGTACTTACTTTCTCCCTTGTGCTTCAAATACTTCAAATAATATTTCTTGGTTTAACAAAGAACTTGCAACCTCTTTCTTGTTTGTTGTCGTTAATATACACATTTATCTGCATGTAAGAATTCACAGAGCAGGACCAGCTGGCTCTCCAAACATTATCAACAGAATACAGATTTTGTTGAACAAATTGATTTAGAAAATACAGACTTTGCTTTGAATACAATATACAAATTCACCTCTGTTTTTATCTGTATTTGAAATCTGTGTGGTGCATATTAATGTCCCTCTATAAGGAGTAATGGCAAAGGATACATTTTATCTTTGAAGTGTAGATGACACCTACAGCAGTAATAATGTATGGTGCCCAATGATCTAAACCAGCGGTCCCCAACCTTTTCTGGATCAGGGACCGGTTCCCTGACCCAAAAGAGGTTTCACGGACTGGCTTGCGGGTGGGCGGACCAGTGCGCTCTGATGGCCACATGACGGGTATGCAATACGTGTGCGCGTCACCATCAGGCAACCCAATGCCGAGGAGCCCGCGGGTTTTGGTCCGAGGCCCTGCATTTTGGGACCCCTGATCTAAACACTTGTATTCCATTACTCTACCAGGCATTCAGGGTAGGGGGAAGAGGTGCAATATGTACCCTCCTCTGCTTTACACAGGGTGGGGGAGGTAGGACAGACCTCTTGAAAGCTTGTCTATATAAACTGCCTGTTAGTCCAATAAAAAAAGGTATCGCCAAGTATTGCAATACTCATCTTTTATAAATATATATTTGTGTATATATACAAAAGCACACATACGTATATTGGGATATTTATAAAAGTTTCTACCGATTCATATAGGATTGAAAGCAACTCTTTGACATAAAAGAATGCATCCAAAAGTGACTTTTTCATTTGGGAATCTTTTTAAGACTCACAAATACTTTGAATTTAACTATGAATGTTAAACAAGCTGAACCATGTTTCATTGGCAACGTGACAAAGAGAAACTTTGGTTATGGCTCCTCCAATCAAAACTCAGTCAAAACTGAGATTCTAGCAATCTGATAGGAGGAGCCGCAATGACACCTCCCTCACGGCTCTGCCGTCTCTGACCCAGCCTGGAGCGGGTTGATGGAGTTACAGGGAAGCAAGAATACCTTTTTATAAACTGAAGTTCGGAGTTAAATGCTTTACTATTAGGTTTAGACTACATTATGCTTTCCATGAACTGAGCACTGACTACGCTGACAAGTCTAATTTAATATTATAGCTGATGGCTGGTGAGATTAACATGACAGGGATCTGAATTTATCAGGACCCTGTTATAGGCAGCTGACGTCACTTCTACCAGCCCTGCAGCTTAGATCTTGACTTCCATGGGTAAGCTTTATAATTAATCCTTTTGCCGAGCAATTTTTAAGCTTTTTGTTTTAAGTACTGGCAACTGTGTTTTTTCAGGGAATCCAATTTCAATGATGTGATTTCTAGGAAAAAAAGTTTGGGCTATAATATACCATTTTTTGTTTGTTATTTATTTTTTTTCCACTTTCTCATTATTTTGGCTGAAATGAATAAAAATAGGCGAAAAAGTAAAAAAAATCATTTTCGAGTTTAATAAATTTTGCCCAAAAGTTTACATTTATGCAGTACTAATAACATTTCCAAATGTTCTAAGTTGTTGACTTTTGTATAGACTGAGGGCCAGATTCCGTCAGCTCCGAAGCCTCGTGGAAATGCCTTCCGCGAATGGCAAGAGGCGCGCCGCTCAAATAGTCGCGGTCACGCTTCATGCACTTCAAGAGCAGGCGAACAGAGCGGTAGAGCGGCCACTCTGTTCCCCTGCTCTTGAAGTGCATGAAGCGCGACCGCAACTATTTGAGCGGCGCGCCTCATGCACTTTGCGGAAATTACTTCACAACGGCATTTCCGCGAGGCTTCGGAGCTTACGGAATCTGGCCCTGAATGTTTTTAGTGTTTTGAAAAAATGCATTTTCACCACTTACCTTAAAGTGATATATCGGTTGCTGGCGCAGTTACCATTGAAAGTAATGGCAATTAATAATGCTTAGTTTCTATGGTAAATTCCAGGTGCTTTTTGTTTTCTTATCATGTTGACATTTGAAGATATTTTTAATCTGTTACATAAACAAATACCCATCCAATGCCATTGTTTGCAATTTATCTTCTGCCTTAGGCCCTGCAGGGTCATTTTACCAAATGGAAACCTATACTCTTTTCCCTTTTTTTAATCTGATTTACCCACATTTTTTTGTTGTCTAAAGTATTAAAATCAAAAAGAAAAAGCGTGATGTTTTTTACATGTTTGCACTCAGAATGGTAGTGATTTTGTGATTTACACCTCATAGAAATAATTGGTTTATTTGGTGAATAGGGACTGACAAATGTTTTCAGTAAAACTGAATTGAAGAAATCTGATTCCGTTGCAGGTAATACTAATATTGTCAAAAATGTGTCAGAAACAAAAATGCTACACTATTTTATTGTGTGTTTCAATACATTTCAAATATTAGCATATATACCCCTTGACTGTATGTATAATAGCACAAGTAACATTTTCTTTATTAGTCATCATTACTGTCCATTTAATGCTTGTATACTAGTATTTCTAATTACAGGCTAGGGGCGAAATTTATTAAGCCCAAAACAACTCGATTCGAGTCTTTTCAGGCTTAATTTGGCAACATTCATTTTACAGATTATGGAAATTAGTGTTTTTTGAATTCCATAATCTGAAAATCGGGTATTTGCCCTGAAAAGTAGCCATAACTTGTTATGGCTATTTAAATTTTCGGGGCAAATACCCGATTTCCACATTATGGAAATCGAAAAACACAGATTTCCATAATCTGTAAAATGAGATTCCCATGGGAGGTTAGCCTCCCACGAGAATGTCGGAAAGACCGGTACCGGTCTTTCCGACTTTAATAAATCTTGCCCTTGGACTTTAATTTGGTAGTAAATTTACACATGCTATGCTATTAAAAAACAATTCAGGGGCTTATTCATGAAAGTCTGAACAGTTGCGTAAAGGTGAGAATTCACATTTTTTTCCCACTTCTCCATCTTTGCTAATTCAGTAAACTCTGCAATATGGCGGAAACGAGACTGATTCAGCCACTAACGATGGTCGCAGACTAACAGACCTTTGCATTACTTTGTGTGTGTGTGCACAGGTAATTCATCTATACATCAAGCATCGGAGTCTGTCAAAGTAGCGAATTCGGCAAGCCTTAATGCTCTGAATTCACCAGTTTTCCTTTGTCAAATTATAGTGGCAAATTAGGGGGTTGATGGCAGGGCTCCGGTGTTATGTAAGGTGACTTTTTTTATTGAAAAGTGACAGTAAAGACAGCGACTAAGTGACAACATGTACTAGGGATATGGTGACATAGAAAGGGATGTATTTTTCACTTTGTATAGATAGTGAGGATGACATCACTGCAGTTCACTGGTGGTATTTGCATCACTCTGCATCACTATGCATCTTACTACTGTCACACTGACTATGCCACACAACGCAAGAAATTGTATCAGATGCTGTTCGCTTCTTCAGTATAGGAATCCTTTATTTACTGAATAAGGAAAAGTGAAAGGAGAACTATAGTGATAATCCATCTTTAAATATAATGTACAATAACTTCAAACAATTGACTTGAGGTAGAAGATTTGTCCTGTGAACAATGCAGCACTCCACAGATGCCATTTAACTTCCCATAGTGCACTGCTGTGTGCGTGAAATATAACTCCCAAAAGTACACGCCCACTCCAGGATTTTGCTGAACTTGAGGCCAGAGCATGAGCAAATCAATTCCTTGGATTGAGACCCCATTAATCTTGCACATGCGTATATGAGGTCTGTGACGCTTCCTGACCTTTCTGTAGATTTTACTTCTCGCATTGCCTAACTTGCAAGAGGAAGGGGGGGGGGAGCAGGGGGGGGAGCAGGAAGAGTGGTCAAAATGGCAGCTCTCATGAGAACTAATAAGGAACAAAACAGCAAGTTTTATTTCTTTACTAAACTTTTTTTTTTTTTAACTATTTGAGTTAGCGATTTGCTTTTTATAAAGGAGTTTTATATGTATGTGGGCAGTTATATCGGCACTATAGTTCTTCTTGAATTTGTGACTCGGAACACAATGACCCAAAATGACGCTTCACTTCAATAGCCGAATTTGGACCTTCACGAATAAGCCCCACATTCTAATTTCTTAGTGACATGCTATATTTCTCTCTATTTAAACCCCTCATCTTTATACTGTTTTGAAATGTGATATTTTATTTTTATTTTTTCCATTTCAGAAGTTCTTTTCGAAAATGTATTTTTCAAACAAATAACCTGACAGAGTCCTACTGATTATAGTCCTGTGACAAGCATATTATCAGAAAAGGCTTCATGTTCATTGTGCCTCTTTGTAGATATTCTCACCATTATTTCAATTTCAAGATTTTGTATCTTTGTAGTTAAAAAGCCCATTAATGCATCATTACTGTGCTTATATAAATGTTACATACCTACAGAAGTAACAATTCGATTGTTGTTATTCTAATTTTTATTTACAATGAAAGTTACAGATACTTTCTTTTAAAATGCTTCTCGTGATGGCTAAAAAAAACCCCGACCCATTTATAGTTTTTTTCCTTACTGAAGGATATATTATCCCACAAACAATGCTTTCCAAAAGCATCTTGCACAGAGAACACATTTGAATTGCTGGAGTTTAAGGGAAACATTCATTTTTTTTATGGCAATGCAACTATCAAAATAGGGATTTTTTTATTAAGGCATATATGTCGACATATAGAGACAATACTCTTTTCTACTATAAATATATTTAACACTATAGATGGTACAGAGTGGCTGATCTGCTCTGATTGGGAGAAGATGCAAAGAAGGAGTTCCTGGTGATCCAATGGCTGGAGATAAACACCCTCACCCTAGTTAAATATTAAAGCTGTCAGGGTAAGGCCCTTTGTGAATAATTGTATGCATTATAATCATGACCAATGCATAGGGCGTGTTCCCTTTTAGAAAGATCGGGTATTCATTACAGTGGGTGCAGTTTAGTATAGTGGGTGTATTTGTACTCCTAGGATAGTAAGCAGTCATGTCAGCTTATGGAGCAGACTCTTAACTGTAATAGCTATTACTGATACCACTAATGAAGGAATGACACCTACACAGCATTGGTGGAAATATTGGCTATAGTTTTATTTAAATTCAATCTGCAAAACTATTATGTCAGCAGTTGCAACTGGCAACAAAATCAAAACCCAAAAACCACAGGCGTCTCAGACTGCCCGGGAGGAGAACCAAAGCCATAGGCTACTGGTACCAACTCTACACAGCCATAATTCACCAAATATTGACAACATTGTCAGTGCCATAAAACCTTGAAGCTGCGACAATAAACGTATAAATGGACAACTTAAATGTAAACTAAGCAGATATCCAATCGTTTCTTAATCTGCTTCATCGTTTTTTTTTTCTTTATTAAGGAACTCCTTACAGGTATCACAGGGACTCAAAACTTGAATTCCGTAAAAACAAGCTTTTAATTTTAAAGATCATTGCAGCTTGTCAAGTGTGCTCCTATAAGCAGCTGGACAGCCCCTAAGGAGCATAAATGCAGTTTGGGAAAAGGCCACAATAGGCTAACTATCCATAAGATAACACATTATGCCCTCCCCTTTTTGCTTCCCTGGCTGCCATGATCCGGAGGCCAGATACCCTTTGTAAGAGAATATGCATTTTCCCTTTAAATAAGTTACATCCCAGGCGTAGTTGTATGGTGCTTGAGATTTTAGCAGTTACTACGCACCCACATAACAACCCTTTACTGCATTCATCACTGTATATTCTGTAAAATGTCTCTGTAAAATAATGCGTTCAGTACTCCTTTAACATTGCATATTCAGCCTTACAAGCAGTGATTACGACCTTGTTAATTAATTTACCGCATGGCTGTACTGAATATAAAACACCGGCAATAAACTTGGGAAACAAAAGTACATTATCTGAAATGAAAAATAGCACGTCCAGTTATTTAAACAAATATATTTTTAAAGCCTACAAATGAAGTTTATGGTAGAAGCTAATATGTGTACTGTATAGAAATAGGCTCATATCTGGATGATGCCACAGGCAACAAGGACACAAAGCTGTGGACACCAACGTCTGAATTAAAGGAAAGCTATAGCTCATTTCTCCTAGAAGAGTTTCTTAAGGGGGAAGGGGTGAAATACTTACCAATTGGTATTTTATGCTCCAACACTGCCTCCTGCTCTTTGTAACTTGCTGGTTTCTTCTTCACTTGACAAGCACCGAGATCCTCTTCACTTCCTGTTCCTGTGTGTTTTGGTGAATAGAGGAAACACAGTAACAATTATACATCAAAAAGAAAGGCTACATCTAGTTAAACCTTTACTATGCTTGGAAAAAGTAAGGGTTGTTTGTAGCGTATATCTTGAGGAACGAAGCCTAGAAGTCTGTTGTAGCCAGTTGTAAATTGGGGACAGAAAGCAAGCAGCAACCAATGAGGCAGAATTTTGAATATCCAATAAGAAGGGCAAAGAAAAACTGTTATCGTGAATGGTATAAGTCAATGGGACCAGGCGCTTCAAAAGGTTTTCGTCACGGTCTTCCGCATGGGTGTGCAGCAAATCTCTCAAACCCACACAATCCTAGCAATCCAGAAAAGGAAGAATAGAGGATCTGCGCTGCCCAATTTGATCCCTTGTTGGGTGCTTTTAAGAGATCGTTCCTGTGAGCAGTAGTGTCTCCAGATAAAAGGTGCTTTAAAAGAGGAGAAAATTAGAATAGTGTAGATACAGTATTTGGAGTGTAGATATTTACTGTAAGCCTGGAGTGAAATTATCACCTTTTAAAGGCATATGATCATCCTATTTCATGTCAGTGTATTTCCTATTTTATTAAAAGTGTGTTAAAACTATCTACACTATTCTAGTTTTCTCCTCTTTTTAAGCACCTTTTATCTGGAGACACTACTGCTCACAGCTGGCTACAGGCACAATCTCTTAAAGGCATACAACAAGAGCTCAAATTGGGCAGCACAGATCCTCTATTCTTCCTTTTCTGGATTGTTATCGTGAATGGTCACAGTCCTTACATTTAACTCCCTAATTAAAGGGGGAATTTAGGAAAAACCTGTTTGTTTTCGTGTTTATTCAACAGATAACTCAAAATGCATATTATAAATGTATATTTTTCTTATCGTTTATGATATAGTTTTCCTGCTATGAGCTATTGAGTTATTACTATTCTTCCATTACTTATTCTTTAGCGACCTTGGTACAAAAAAAGTACAATTTTAAGAATATTACAAATGTTGTAGTCTGCTGTATGGAGCCTAGATCTTCTGTTTTCTAGGAAATGCTGTGCTTTTTATCAGCTAAAAGAAAAAATACCCTTGTTGTTTTGAGGAGTAATTTGTAACAGTTGCAGCAGGGATTTTTCTGAGCGTGCCCAGGTCACCAGTCAAAGGAACGGCCTGGAAAATTCAGGAGATAATCCCAGGACAAAGAAACAATAATTAACAATATTCTAGAAAGATGTTTATTTCGGAATAAACATTAAAATACCAAAACATAGTATATGAGATTTACTTCCCCTTTAACTGTAAAGCCAGGACTTGTGAAGTTAAAAACGATTCAGTCATTTAACATTCATATCCTAAAAATGCATTGGGTTACTCAAGTCTCTAACTGTGCACTTATACAAAGTAATATCCAGCATGCACCTTTTTATTCCCCAAGGACATCAATATGACGTACAAATCGTTGTCACTCCTGGGGCCTAGAGACGTGATTTTCATGTTTATCGGAAGCCAATACAAAGCAGCAATAACATGGCTGATATTCAGCTTCTGGTTTCTATTTTTAAATGTAGACCATTAATATAACATTGAAATCTCATTTATGTATTAGAACACTATCTGAACATCAGAAATCCATAGGAGTAAGCAGCAAAATAAAGTGTTTGTGGTATCTAAGTTTTGCCAACCAATACATTGCAGTTTTTCTCATTTATAGGACTCTTTCATTTTGTACCACTTATACAAAACCAGGATTTTTTTATTTTATTTTTTTTGCTATTTTTTATAGTTTTATTGCAGTTCTTCAAGTGTATTTGCTATCTTCACTGTTTTTAATGATAAAAAAAATTTCAGATGCCTGTTTAATCAATTTTACTTTCGTAAATTGGATTCATAGTTGTTTACAATAAAATAATAAATAATAAACCAATAAACAATGTTGTACTTCTGCTTCTCTGTCACTGAGCTTTTACTATTTCTTGCATGTAGCCCCCATTTCTCAAGGTGGATTGGGCAAGTAGCCACCAGGGGGCACCAGGACGCAGGGGGCTCCAAACAGCTGCCTTCCCATCCACCTCTGCCTTAGCTGCTACCCACCCAATGTCAAATGCACACCTGCTTGTCTACTGCTGGCCAACCTGCCTGCAGCAAAAGTGAGTGGGGGAAGGGTCAATTAGGTAGTCAACGGAGAAGTTGACCTAAGAATGGGTCGGGGCATTACAAAAGCATTTTGATCTACGGCGGCTTTGGTTGCATGGTTTCATTGTACATTTACATCCACCTTATGAATCCTTGAGAGTAGCCAGGAGAAAGAATTATTATTTAGTCAATCTTTCCTTCCCAAGGAGTTCCACTATATATGTAATCCTAAAGCTAATGATAGCTAATAAGTACCACTCACGTCTAAGGGTGGTTTCTATGTAAATTGCAATTGTAAAATATACATGGATTATTGGCAGGGATTCTGAAGTGTTAAAGGAAGTGTTTTATTAATAAAAAGATTGCATGGAAATTTAAATGTATAAGAGCACTCACAAAGGATTTCAAGAAGGTAGTAGATATTTGCAGACTTCCCCACACTATTCATTGTAGTCCTGTTGTAGAGAGTCTACTTTTATCCCCTGAGGACTGTCCCTTTCTCACTTCTCCATGCCTATGTTACACATTGTTGTGTTCCTTATGACAGTCTACACACAAACCAATTCTTGTTGTTTTAATTTTACAAGTGACTGGATTCACAGTTGCTTTCACTAGGTTGCAGATCCAATCATCCCTAAAATGGAGTGACAGGTCTGGTTGATGTTCTATGTGCTTTATTTTCATGAAGCTGGGGTTTATAAAGCTAGTTGGACAGTGATGTAATTCCCTTGGGTCTACGTATCCACAGACTGGAGGCTTCCTGGTGAATCAAAGGCATTTGAAACTCTCCAGAACTTTCTGGTTAAAGAAAGCTGCATACCATCAACCCTCGGCGAGAGTTTAGGTGGTTAATGACTGGAATATGTTTTCAGAGAATGCAGATGAGGTGCGCCTACGAAAAAAAAAGTTAGGACAGGCACTAAGGAGGTTATTGAGAAAAGTGAGAATTCTACTGTCGAAGTGAATTCTCATCTCTTCAGGTGGCTACGCCCTGATTCTCTACTCCTTATTCACTAAATAGTGTAAAGTTGCAACTGCAACAATATTCCCATAATAGAGTGGCGACAGTAGCAGTCTATTGGGTAAGGTGTGACAGTCGTTAGCTGGCTAATTCACACCTTTATGTGACAATTCGAACTTTAGTCAATAACCCCTAAGTGAGTGGGAAAAAACAAAATGAGATGAAGCAGGTAGAGCTTGGAAAAACAGGAAAGTCTAAGCCTCACATGGCAGCTATTTAGTTTGGGAACATGGAAACACATGGACATTGAAAACAAATCCTCAGTAACTGATAGAGCCATTAAGATGTATGTATGTATGTATAATTTTATTTATAAAGTGCCACAAATGTACGCAGCGCTGTACAATTCAGCAATACAAATATAATACAGACATGGGAAAAGTGCAATAAGCAATACAAATGTAGTATCACAAGGATAGTTCACAGAAGTGCTAGGTTATGGATGACACATGAGGTTGGAGGTCCCTTCCCCAAAGAGCTTACAGTCTAAATGGGAGGAAGACATTACATATACAGAGAGGAGTGTAATAAGAGCTGTACCAATGTGCCGAGACACAGGTCAATAAATACAA
>JAKJJM010228421.1:0-12097 GCA_021901965.1 Pipa carvalhoi
ATATATATATATATATACACACACATACTTCAAAACAAGCCATTTGTTTAAAATGGACACCAACACTTACCTATGCAAACTAATTCATACTAACTCCCAGCTTAGAATGAAAGTAGAACAGAGAAGGAACCTTCTTTCAAAAAACAGTGCTTGTGCTGTATTCCCATTTTGCTACACCCTAGGGACTTGGGCCACGTCTCAACCACTGCGACCTTGGTAGTTACATGGCTGGTCATAAAGTAATTCTAAATACAAATACCACTAAAATCAAATATGGACATATTTTTATGTGGCATTGCCAACAAAAATTAAACGGGGAGGTGTGGAGTAGGAGAGGAGGGACTTCAGTTTCCTCTTTCTTACAGAAGTAAAAACATTTATAGTGCACACCTCTGCAACTGCAGTGGTTTCCTGCTGTTCCCCTGGATCCCAGTAAATTTTATTTATTCATTTTTGGTCTGAGAGGGCAGAGGAGGGGACAGCGCTATGGGAAGAAAGGGGGACCCAGGGTGTTTAGTTCCACCACTGTCTGGAGAGGTAATTTTGTGTCCTATACCAGGCACATTTAAAGTGATTTCATTGTATGCATAACTCCTTGTCTTATTGTACTTGTCTGCACAATGCCACATAGATATGAGCACCCTAAAGCTACCCATGTGGCGCATATTCGACTAGCCCATACTGTGGCAAATTCAATACTGCATATTTTTTTTTAACTGCAATTCAACCTAAACAAAGTGACATCTTCTTTACATAAACAACATATAAAAGTTCTAATATAATAAAGGAAAACGTCACCATCTTGTCTCCAGTATTATCAACAAAAGTTGACAGTTGTTTTTACATGAATTTCAATGGCAGGCAATTCCTAGTTCATGTTGTCACTTTGTCACCATACTTTTGCGTGCAGTGTCATTAGACAAGTAGCAGGAACCCTGCCATAAGCCTCCTAATGCGGCACTTCATCTGGAGAAGTCAAGTTGACGAATTCATGCCAGTAGGCATTATGCTAATTCACACTTTGATGCATGATGAACATCTGAAGCATTGTTGCATTTGGAGCGAACGGACCAATGGTGTTTGTACATATAGTCATCTTAATGTTACAAGTGAAGTGGGGTATTGTCACAAATTCACATATCTACGAGACCATTCACACTTTGATAAATAACACCCAGTTTTGATGCCCACTTTTTTTGCGGGTGATAAATTGCTTGCTCCCCATAGATTTGCCTTAAAACTGAGGCCACTGCACAAAAATAGAGGGGCAGGCCCTTAACTGCCTGTATTTCTACACAATAACAAAGTGGTATAATGCATGTCTGCTTTTTGAGAGCATGGCATGGCTGTTTGTTATTTTGCACTTTAAAAACATGTCACAAAATGCACAGTGTAACCTTAGTCTTAGTCAATAATTAATCTTGTCATTTGTAGTAAAATACCTTGAAAGAGAAAAACTAGAAACTTGCATTTCTGCTATTCCCTTACAAGCAGGCCAATCATGATGTGATTTATTAAGATTCCACTACAATAGCAGAGAATTTCACACTTCAGATGGTGCAAATGACTCTTCTTACCACAAAAGCAGAAAGGCATTTCCCAACATGTTATTTGACTTTAACAATACACACAATCGTTTGCTGTACATTTTACAGTGATCTTCCAGTTTTCTCCTGGAGTGGAAAGCATCAATTATTTTAGCAAAAGAACCAATCATTAAAAAAGAAAAAAACAGGTCAAATCCCTTTAAAAAAAAATCTGCATATTAATTTTAGCAGTCAGTAGGTCACTATTGTTAATTCTGGGCATTTAAAAAATCCAAATCAAACCTTTGCAAAAATCACAGTGTTGAAGGCCATCTTGAAAAGAGAATTAGAAAGATCAAAATAGTAATTTAGCTGATGGGAAAGAGTACCTGGATCAGGAGAGCAGAGGTAATGGATAGTAATGTCAGATGAGGTGGTAAAGCAAATGCCAACAAGACATAGCCCAAAACAGATCCTATTGATTTTAATGGTTACCACTTCAATAATGCCTTTATGAGAAGCAGTAAGTGCAACAAAATGCATTTTTTAGTGGTTACCACTTGTGCGAGATGTTGCAAGTGGCTTATGAAGTCAATGGGAAGTGTTTTGATGCTGGTTTCACATCTGATTGTCATAAATACCCTTACAATACTGTGTGCTCCAAGCAGTGCGTGACATTATTGGATACACCATTATGAGGTATATAAGCTAGAATTGTTACAATGCCTCCACTCATTCATCCATATGCACCAGTTTGTAGATGTGCACAATAGCAGAATCACTCCTCTAATTCCCTTTCAACCTCATTCTGTTTAAGTTAAATGCAATAAAACATTTCTGTTGCAACTATAATGGTTCTTTTGGGTTCGAATACAGAGGATAAAAAAAAATTGATCAATTACAAACCGTTAACAGAAGTGGAAAAACATGGATCCATTGGCCTAAATATGTCCTATATAAGCCTGTCTGTATATTGTGGGTTCTGAACCAAAATATTTTGAGAGTAATTTCAGATTTCCTGCTAATCACAAACATACTGTAGGACTGGAACAAAAGGGTGTGATAGCGAAGTCTGATATTTCCAACCCCAATAAAGGATTTATCCTTTCTGCCGTTAGATTTGGCTGGGAAACACATGGATGAGCAATGGTATGAGAAAACACAGTCATTTAAATAGTAATGTATGAAATTAATGCTGCATAAAATGCTTGTTTTAACTTAATACATCTATATAAACAAGGTGTATAGAACCTATCTTAGCTCATTATTCTGATAACCAAAAGAATGCAAGCATCGTACACAGGATTCTTTTAAAAACATAATAAAAAAAAAAAAAAACCACACCTAAAGGCAGTGTCGCACAATGTAACCCTAAAACCATGCAAAACTATAAGAAGCTACATCCCGTTGTATTGAATGGTTACTTTGACAAAATACTTTGCAATCAGCATTAAACCATGACACAATTAGAAGCATTTTGTCAGTGTTTAAAAGTTGTGATGGAATCTCATATGGTTGCCATTAAATATAATAACCCACATTCTCCTAACAAGCACTTAGAGCAGAAGCTACCTCCTAATACTAGCCCCTCCTCCTGTTACCTCTGTCCAGGCTGTTATTTGTGTGCAGCATTTGGATTACTAAGAAGATGAAGCATGTGAATTTTAATTAGTTTTTTCAGGAAGGGGAGTGGCATGCTCAGTTAGTGAGCATAGCCCTTGACTAAAGGTGGAAGGGCTAAGATCTGAAATCCTCTGCTCCAAGCGCTTGTTTTTATTCAATTGCTACGGCTAGTCTGCAAAATTGGTAAGTCTAAATCTGTACTTTTAACACTTCTTGTACTTAATACAAGGTTGCCAATAAACGGAAAGCTTTTTTCCTACAGGCTTTAGTGTCCCTTTAAGACAAGGATTGATGAGTTTGACATGGACAAACCCAAGTTGCCTAAGCAGAGCCCTGACCTCAACTACTGGGATGAATTACAAAGGTGATTGTGATTTCTAACCTCTCAAATGCTGTAATGCCTGAACAGATACATATTCCCAGACAGACACACACTTGTGGAAAAACATCTTGCAAAATATTTCTAATCTAGTGGAGTTTGCTGGTGTTGCAAAAGCATGCTAGCTTCATATTAACAGCCATGGTATTGCAATGGGATGTCCAACAAGCTCATATAGGATGTGTTGATCAGATGCTATCTCTAAGTTTGGCTAGAAAGCATAAGCCTCCCTTCACCTTTTACAATAAAATCTCATCTTACCTCTTGGTGAGTTATCAAAATTCCTAGAGTTAGAAAGTGTCCACTTTAAAAAGAAATAGAAAACAGAAGCAGAAAACACAAATATAGAGCATGGAAAGTGTATTCCTATAATCTCATAGCAGTATTAAATATGAAGATTTGTTTAAAGGGGACATTATAGGACAGGTATAGCATTTGCTTTAAAGATAAAAACCTACACTAGAAGCCACCAAGGTGTAGGTACGTTAATGGTGGGAACCAAAGATTTATTAAAAGAAACATTTTCAATCGACAATTACTGCTAACAGCCCTGAGATAGGCTCTCTCCCTATACTTACATATATTTATATCTCCACTTCCTTTATTTATGTAATACAGAAAGTCTGGGTAGATGGCACATTTTCATTCAATACAAGTTAAAGCCATTATTTTGTATTTTTCACTGATGTAATCTAAGATCAAAACATGTCCTCTCTCCTGTTTGGGTATGGGCTCATATTCTCAGGCTGCATCTGTTCGTAAACCAGAGATTCTGACTGGCTCAAGTGATTTGAATATCTACGCCAACATTCCCATGAGCAAGGGTTATTTATACCTTTGGTTCTGTTTGTTAATGCTTTCTACACTATATAACATGCGAATACCTTGTTCTTTTGCAGGGAAGGGCTTTTTGGCTCCCTTTAGGCCACCTCACCCTAAGCTTCATGTTTCACGTATAAACAGATTTTGTTGTCATCATGTCACTTTCAATGTTGCAGTCCTTGTTAGCAGTTTAAAAAAAGGTCCAGGCTTGTGAGAAATTATCATATTATAAAAGTTTAACCTACAAAAAACATTTTTTTGCAACTGACTTTTTTTTTTTTTTTTAAAACAATCACTATTTACCAAGGATGAAAAATCTACATCTTCAATCTACCCTTACAGTGTTGGAGCTCTCATGAAGCCCAGTCACCCCCTGTAGTTGGTGGTCTCTGTGCTGGATATTAGACAGGATGGGTTACATGGCTGATTGGTTACCTTTCCAAGCTTTTACCCACCTTTAGTTTCGACCATCGGCAGACTGCACACACTGGCATCAATGAGAAATCAAACATTTTGGAACATCCATACAATCAGATCTGGAAATACCAGGCAAATTTTGCTACAGTACCTCTATATCCACCTTTAGTGTAGAGCAGGGGTCGGCAATGTTCGGCTCTTCAGCTGCTGTGCCGCGGATCGCGGCACCCCTCCCATGGCCGACGATGCTCCTTCTGATTGGACGTCGACAGGTCATGGGATCGGGTGCTTACGCTCCTCCCCCTGACTCCACAGTGTTTAGTTGGCGGTGGAGGAGGAAGTGAATTGGTTCTCTCCTCCACCAAGTTTGCAAATCACTGGTGTAGAGCATAGCATTAGCCTAACACCAGATATGAAAAAAGTAATGTGAATTTACTTGCCTGTTGTTGGTATCCAGTATTATTGAAGACATTTTCTTTAAAGCTGAACTGGTTTATATTGATTTGGGATGAATTTCAAGAAAGATGTTCCATTGTCAGACCTCACAAATGATCGATTGGCTGAATAGGCACACATTTCCAGACAGATACTGTGCAAAGCCTTCCCGGAAGAACAAGGTTACTATAGAGATTATGCCAGGGTTCACACTAGCTATTTTTCAGATGAACTGTTTTTAATTAGGATCATTATTGTCTATGATGCAAAACACAGAAGCCTGTGTGGATTATCCCACAGGAGACAATGGAGACTATTTTTCTAGCTCAGCTGAACAACAACTAGTGTGACCCAGCTCCATAATTGTTACTGGTCCGTTATAGGTGTTTCCCTGAACTCATGCTATCCAGTTTAGTCTAGCTAAATAAACTGTATTGTTTCCCAACTCATTTACCTCATCTCCCCTTAATTTTAGCTCAAACTGATGCCAAAGTGGCAGTTACTTAGCAAAGGATTGCAAATAATGTCCCAGTTAAATGCCAATTATATCTTGGGCTCTCACCTGGAATAAAGTGCAGTTACCTTACTGCTAACAAGTATTAAAGAAAAAAACCTAAAAAGCACAAAGCTGTAAAATTACCAGTAAAGATTGGATATTAAAGTCAACTTGAATATAGTTTAACACATTTTAGAGGGTTTTTTTTTTTAAAGATAATTTGCAATTGTTCTTTTTTTGAATTATTTAATGTTCTTTTCCGGACTTCTCAAAAAAGCACAAAAGAGAAACAGCAGAAGTAATGAAAAAGATTTCTAAATAAAAATGAAGTCTTTAAATTTATTTACTATGTGGTTGCTGGGGTCTTTGACCCTTGTATCCAAAAAGATGATCAAAAAGCCAAATTAAAAAACAAACCAAAAATAATGAGCATATGCAGGCAAGTCTTAGAATACCAATGTCTATGACACTAAACTTGTATTTTAAGGTAAGCAAACCCAGGATAGATTCCCACTTTTATGTATATATAACCCCAGCTTTTTTGTTTAAGTCATTATCAATGTAAGTTTTGGTCTCTGTCTCAGTTGTGTGTTAACAGGTGGAAAGAAGACTTTCTGCTGAGTAACTCCAAACTTCCTTTTGGCAATTTACACAAAAATAAAAATATTCCCTTTTGCACAATAGTAAAATCCCGGATTTCTACTGTAACTCATCACTTCTACAACCCACTCCCATCAGGCCGCTGTTCGAAACTACACAGGGACAAATTTTTAAAGCAGCCAACATGTTTTACTACTTTGTGTAGGCACGCCATGTTGGGATTTATGTTAGCTCACTGATATAAGAAGACATGACAATTATATAAAAATATTTTTAAGAAGACAAACCGTTTATCTTTAGTGCAAACTAAACTTTGGCCAAGCACATATAACCCATGTCAGCACAGCCAAATGAAGGATGGCTTTAAGATAGATCAGATGGATCAGATACACCAGGTCACTCAAATTTCTGACCAATATTGTACACCTTTAGTCTGTTACTTAAAGTAAAGGAAAACAATTTATTTAGGTTTTCATTTTCTTATCTGAGGAAGAATCATCAGACTCGTCAAGCTCTTGCCAATGCCTTTTTAGTCCGCCAGGAGGCCTGTGACCTCCATTATCTGTATGATCTGTAAAGTCATCTGTAGAACTCATACTAGAGCCCACTTCTGTTAAACATGTGTCCTTGTGCAATGTTATGCTGAAATTGTCCGTGTTGGCATGTGTATGTGAGCAAGCCATGTTAGCTGTCTGCTCCTCAAAGTTTTGTCCATCAACACTGGAGGGAGGAGTGTGCAAATGTCCATTACTGTGGTGAACACAGGAGACATCTGCCTCTCCCCCTTCTGTTTCAGAATTCCCACTTCTCAAAAAACTGTCCACGTTACTTTTTAAACAACTGGAAGATTCCTTTATGGGCAAAGGGGATTGCTGGTTTCTCGTCTGTTGGTGATGACTGTTTTTCTGTGTCAAACAGCCTCCACACTGGTCAAGGGAACCCTCAGCACAGGAAGTAAGATCTTTATGGGCAGCTACACCATTCAGCTTTTTCAATTCTGAAGAACATTCCAAGGAGGAGTTATCTTGGGAAGAGTTTTCAAGATCCTCCAGCCAAAACTTTGTTCCACTGTGATAACCTGGGTGAATACTAAGGTTATCTAGTAAGGAGTCTTTCTGCATAGACTGACTGCACAGGACCTCTGAAGAAAAGACTTTGTGATCTTGTGGATTTATGATGTGTGAATTTTCAGTTTCCATTGGAGGTGGCAATACACTGGTTCTTCCACTTGTTCCTGAAGGTCCCTCCTCACTTTCCCTACCTTCACGGGAGGATTCTCCCTCTTTACCTTTAGAATAAGATATGTAAGAATACTGTAGCCATTTATATGCTTTATAGATTTTTCTCTCAACTGAGTCGATGTTTGCACAAAGTGAAGATTTTCTCTCAACTTCATTATGGCTTCTTCTTTCTGATGAAGAGTCTGAAGATGTTGAAAGTTCATCAACTGTAATCTGAGGATAATCATACACATCTTCTCCAATAACTGCAGTTGTACTTTCAGTGGCAGTTTTAGGCTTTTCATCTCTCTGTGTTCTCTGCTGATGTCGAAGAGCATTACGTTGCCTCACTGAGGCGCGGCGATCATTAAGATTTTCTTCTTCGTCGCTACTACTACTGCTGCTGGATCTTTCTCCCTCAGGACTTGGCGAGCGAGGACGAGAAAATGGTTCAGTTTCTGTCTCAGTCTCAGCAGCATTGTCATCTGAATCTGTATTGTTAGACACAGCAGACAGTCGTTTAGACTGATATTTACCCAATGCGAGAAGTCTTAGCTGATATGAAGATAACTCAGGTCTTGCTGTAGAAGATTCTGCTGATCGCTGAGAGTCTCCAGCAGTAACAGCCTCATCAGCTTCTCCTGGGGCAGGAATTGGTGAGGGTGGTAAAGATGTTGAAGATATAGAATCACTGTAAGCAGAACGTTCACTAACTCCTGGATGAAGCTGCAGAATTGTACTGTCACTATCAGAATCAGAACTCCATCCTTCAATCTCCCTCCGTACCAGTGAATCAAAGAAAGCCATCATTCGTGGATCCTCTTGAACCGACTGATTTGCATAATCATGTGACAGGCCACTTCCACTGTTAAGCACAAGACCAATATACTCTTCATGTGTATATAAGCAACGTGAATAATCTTCAATTTGCCCATTAAGATCACCAGTGCAGCTGGGTTGCTTGAATGGGCTCCAAATCTGTAAAATAAAACACTGAATTAAAACTACAACACACATTTGTAAAACCAACAGGCATGACTGTTAAGTAGATATTTTCCCTAAAAGTAACTTTTAGTATGTTGCACTTATATTCTAAGACAATTTGCCCCTGGTCTTATGTTTCCATTTATGTCTGCATCATCCAGTTTAACATTGAAATTGCTTACAGGTTGCTAGGATTAGCAACATTACCTGAAAAATCATTGATCACAAAGGTACTAAACAGGATGATAGCAATAAATCATATTGAAAACCTAAGTTTGACAATATCTCCGCCTAATTTCTTTCTGAGTCACCATAAAATCTCCCCCAGTCCAAGGACATTTTGTAAAAATGTGACGTCAGCCAGCTAAAATGGAGGATATTGGAATAGGTTGAGGTGTCTGAGAGGAGGTGGTAGGCAAAAACACTCCCTATAAAGGGAAGCATGGTGCATATGGATATTAAACACGAAATGGATTAAAAAAACAGTTTAAAGTGCTTCTTGTGAAAATTTTTTTTTACCTAATACTATTTGCTTATCTATACTTCTAGGTACTGTAATAGTACAAGTATCTCCTAACATGAAAAAAATTTACCATCTTTTCCGGAGTATAAGACTACTAACCCAGCAAAATCTTCTCAAAAGTCCGGGGTCGCCTTATACGCCGGGTACTGGAACATCCACGCTGCAAATGCCTGCAGTCCTCAAGGAGTGGGCCAGACGGGTGGGGGAAGGAGTGGTGGGGCGCAGGCCGGATGGGCGGGGGAGGTGTGGTTTCCTCTGCATTGCGCCGGTCTATCTCCAGCTCGGAAGTTTCAACACCTGCTGTGCCCTGTTGCCTCCTTCTCTGCCTCTCAGATCTCACAGATGCCCAGCTGCGCCGCTTCACTTCAGTCCTCAGAAGCGGGATCTGAGAGGCAGAGAGGAAGGTGGTGGGGTGCAGGGGCAGGCTGGATGGATGTGGGAGGCGTGGTTTTCTGGGTAGAGCGCCACTACAGGGAGACAGGGACGGCTGGGCAGGCAGGGAGAGCTGAGCAATTCAAGCAGGCTTTGTATACAACAACCAGCCAATCGCCAGTGTAGTCTTTCTCGGCAAGTATATCCCAAACTCTATATTTTAACTGGATAAGTTGGGGGTCGTCTTATACGCTGGAAAATACGGTAGATAGAATTTTTGGAAGCAAGTACGTATGTATTAATAATATAAGATTAATAAGATAAGGAGATAAAATCCAAATGTATGTAGCTATACACCACAAACGATAGGCTCACCAGACCAGTTTCTTGAAGGTTTTGTGTATATAGCAGTAAAGATGAATGCTATGGTTTGTTCTATAAATTTACATGGATTCTATTAAGAGACTCACTGTGATACAAAGTGATGTCAGCAAGACTATATATGGTCTTGCTGATTGGACACTAATTGCACATGTTCCATTGGTGGGAGGGGTTTATTTCTTAAGGGCTGATACCCAAAACATGCATTGTGTAATACATATATCCAATAAATGGTTTCGCAGCACTGCTGATAGTAAACCTATTCCTTTACTTACAATTTTTCAATTATTTCCTAAGATTACCACTATCTAAAACAGAAAATATAATTTTGCATTGTTCTATTTACTGTTTCTTGGTTCCAGTGGATCTCTAGAGTCCCAATGTACCAAGGAGCTAAATTATCAAATCGAGTGATGCTTATTTAGAATATAGGTTGATAAAAAAAATAAATAAAAACTGAAGCTCTAGAAGATATAAAAGCTAAAACAGAGTGTACTGCCTGCCCAACCCCCCTTTGTTCTGTAACTCTCATTACAGAGAGTGTGTAGGCAGGAGGAGGAAATACAGGAATCTCTGACCTATAAACTCTGCAGAATATGTAGGCAGAAGGAGAAATCCAGTAATTTCTGGCCTGTGAGCTCTAGAGAACATGTAGGCAAAAGGAGGAATCTGGTAATATCAAGCATGTGATCTGCAGAGAGCATCTAGGCAGCAGGAAAAATCCGATAATCTCTATACCCCAATGAATTTTAATGCCAAGAGTGTTTGTGATTTACAGAAGCCTTAATACATTTTCCAGAACATTAACATCATATAGGTTTGAAAGCTTCTGGAGGCCTAATTACAGACAACAGTAGCTGAATATGATGAAGCAAGAAAGACTGCCTGTTCTAGCTGGCTAATGACAGGAACAGCCCACTCACAAAGTTCCACCATCTCATGGGTGCCTGCAGTAGAATGCACTAAACTGGGCCATTGGGACAGAGGGAGGGAAGAATTATATACCTCTTCTGCTGTGTGTTATATAGTCTGAAGCCTGTCAGCAGTGCAAAGTGAAGAAGGTAGAGTAGCTAGATGTTGTATTAGCTAGAGGGTTATGCAAATTTTAGCATGTTTTTTTCACACACAAATATATATTACACCATTTCTGAAAACTTACCTTTATGATCTTCTCAACACCTGAGGAGCAGATCATGTAGGTGTCTGGGTTAAATCGCACTTGATTTACAATCGAACGATGTCCTTTCAGGACCATGAAAGCACCATTAACAACTCTGCCTAAGCCACCTATAGTCATGAAGAACAAAGCAAATAGGTATTTAAATGGAAAATACACATTCAGTTACACAACTAGGACTCTGCAGGCCACTAAATTCATTATGTACTACTCTATGGAGAACCAAAGAAGAAGCGAGAAAAATACCTGTCATGTTGTGATCTTATTAAATAACAATCAGTAGATCTTGGATTAGTTCCAAGCTTCTAATAATCAACAATGATGTAATAATCCCCTTCTGCTCTCAGCAAGTTATTAGATATTGCATGGCTAGTTGACATTTTTCATGTGGTTACACCTCTTAACCTTTTCTTTTCAGCACCACAAAGCCCTTAGCACACCTTATCGACAATAAAAAGCTTAATATGTTTTAAACTTTATAAAACCTAATAAAAGATTGATCTATTTTATTGCCTAGTGTTCATGTTATTCTGCTTAAAAAGATATAAATCACCAGGAAAATGTGGATTAGCAAGTAAAATGTTTTTGCGCTTTCATACGAGATGATTTGGCTTTTTTTTTACCCATACATTAATCCTGAGTTTGAGTCCACCCTGGACATCATCTGCATGGAGTCTTGGAGTTCTTTCTGTACTTGCGTGTGTTTCTTCCCACAATTCAAAAACACAACAGATTAATTATCCCTAGTCTGTGTTGGTGTGATTTTATATTTAAACTAGATTGAAAGCTCCATATTCGCAGGGACTGAAATGAATAGTAAAATGAAAAGTAATATGGAACATAGCGTAAAAATAAATAAGTCATTTACTAGTAAGAGATCACATGCCGTTAAAGGAAGCACAGGATGGTAAGCTAAGAGGAATTTAACAAGTCTGGGAATAGTCCTAATCATTTTTCACACAGGGCATGTCTCTAGAACTGATCTTAAAGCCTGTGAACCCAGGGCAATTCCAACAAGAATAGTCTGCCATTATGTAAGGGCAAATGTGATGCCATGGACACATCTGCTTGATACACAAAATATAGTGCGGAGTTCATCTTGTCCCTGCGTGTGTGTGTGTGTGGGGGGGGGGGGGGGGGGG
>JAKJJM010228833.1:0-10180 GCA_021901965.1 Pipa carvalhoi
GATCAAGTTTTTCAATGGAAAGGTAGCCTACCTTTCCATTGAAAAACTTGATCGAAAAACCCGATCAAACAACTCGAGCGAGATTCTCGGAAAGGCTGTTAGCGGTCTTTCCGACCTTATTAAATTTCGCCCTGTCTAGAGTTTCCTCCTCATCCCCTTAAAACTAAACACATGAACCTGTTTTAAAGCAGTCAAGCAACATGTATTTAAACTAGTTTTGAATCAGCACTTGAGCATGTGCTTTTTATGTGTTCACATTTAAAGGGATAAGGTCCCCCAATGTCATTAACTCCATTAACCAGAGATAGATTATTGAATGGCTTTACACAGAATGCAGTGAGGAGCAGTGATTTGAACACTCCAACTCTTATTTTTGCTTAAGAAGTAAGGAGGGGATTATGATAGAGGCAGATGGGAGAAATCAAATGTATTAAATAAGTTTTTCTCCATTGTGATCACAAAGGAAAATGAAATGTGAGGTGAAATGAGGAGAGATACAGTAAATGGTCCCTTAATTGTTTCCCGTATAACCCAGGACGAAGTACTATGCCGTCTTAACATGATTAAAATAGATAAATCACTGGATCTAGACGATATACACCCTAGGGTCCTAAGGGAATTAAAGTGCACCTGTCATCTTGTGCCCAACCTGCCAATTATCCACTGACACACACCTTAAGGCGTGTCAGAGTGGTTGTGCGTATCACAGGAGGAAGGCTGATAGGAGGCGCTTACTTGTCAATCAAGTAATCTGCACCTCCTCCTACAGCCTTTCTATCTGACAAGCCTGCAGTGTCGAGCTGACAAGCAGAGACAGGAAGAAAAAAATAGGTGCACTTTAAGTACAGTCATAAACAAACCATTATTTTTAATATTTTGGGACTCTATAATGACAGGGACTGTTCCAAATGACTGGAGTGTTGCAAATGTGTTCCCTATATTCAAAAAGGGGTCAAAGTGTGAAACTGAAAACTATAGACCTGTAAGTCTAACTTCTATTGTGGGTAAAATGTTTGAAGGCTTTTTAAGAGATGCTATCCTGGAGCATCTTAAAAAAATGAATAACTCCATATCAGCATGGGTTTAGCAGGGGACCAGAGAGGGCCCACCCAGCAGCATGCACCTTCTCCCCCAAGTGGGCCCCTGAACGTCCAGTCTGCCACTACTAATAAACATTAGGAGAAAACTGGAATGCAGATTTTTTGTATACTTTAAACAAAATATCCCCCTGCCATTACTATTCACAGTAAATGATCTCAGGAGTTGCTGCATAATGATTAGCGTGTGCAGTCTAATTTCCTTTCTCCTACATTAAATATAAAGGACATATTTACCAGTCTCAATCAAAAATATTCCCAGTGGAATTCTTTTCTTTTCAAATGGGAGCCTTTGATTAGCTGGCAGCAGCCCACACTGACCAGGCTGCAATGGTTGACAGAGGAAAATGTATAAGCCCAAATGCTTTCATTAACTCTATCTACAATGTGTGTTTGCTTTACTCAGAGTCTGGCTAAAATGCCCCTGTTTTCTAGTGCTGTGTTGACAAACTTGTTTGGTGAGGGATCATGGATTGCTAAGAAGGCTTTGTGAATGGAGTAAATTAATGTAGGGCCATTTCTTTATCTGGAATGTTCACTTTAAAATTCATTTTTAGATGTAGACAGCATTATTGTATTCAATTAATATTTTATTCAAAACCTCTCATTTACAAGATCTGCAATTGCCCAGCACAAAGAAAACCATAACTTATATTGTGAGGAGTATTAGGGCCTTATTGACTAAGGCTGAATAATTCCGTATAGCTATTAAATCACATTTGATATGCACTTCCCCATGTTGTCTTATTAAGCAAACTCTGCAATGTGACAATTAAGCGTCTAATTCGGTGTTTACGATAGTTGCGTATTCAGCAAGTGGCGGAGTCAGTCACTGTTGTGAATTCGACAAGGCATACTGCTCCGAATTCACCTGTTTGTCTTTGCTACATCAGAGTGGTGATGTTGATGGCAGGGCTCCGGTGTGGTGTAAGGTGACTAGTTCTTCAAAAGTACAAATGGTGACTGCAACTAAATTTGTCTACAGCTAAATTTGAACTAGGGGAAAGGTGACATAGAAATAGATGTGTTATTCATTTATATACAGTTAGTTGGATATGATGAGGATGACGTCACTGTCCTTCACTGGGGCATCACTTCACATGACTTTGCATCCTACTTCTATTCCACTGACTTCACCACACTATGCATGTGACTGCATCTGTAAAAGTCTGCATGGTTGACAAATCTGTTCAAAGCTTCATAAATAAAGAGAAGTGAATTTGTGACTATTTTGGTCATGTGACTTGAATTATAGTGAATTCGATAGGTGAATTCAGACTTTAGTCAATAAGGCCCTTAGTGCCTTTGATTTGAATGGCATTATGGTGAAACTTTGATTGCAATCATGGCGGACTGTCCAATGGAGATACTGAAACTAATCACTTTTTTGTGTACTTTCGCGTATTATTTTAGTAATTTTAATTGTGCAATAGAACCAAACATGCCCCCAACATTTTTTTCTGACACCAGGACAAGAGAGATGAGTTTAGAAGGCTGCAGCCTTTTTATTATGTAAACCAATTTTTACAGACTAAAAAACTTCTTTATAGTTATGCATCCACTACAATATTCACACCTTGGAATGCTTGCTCCTCTTCAAAACATTTTCTATAGACTGCCTCACCATGGGGCAGCCACTACCCACCAATCATGTGACCCTGCCCAAGGATTCTCCACCTGGCTGCCCTACCACTCTAACTAAAGAATCAGAGCTAGTAGTAAACAGGGACACCAAAAGTCCACATACTTTTTCTGTAGAAGCTACCTGCATGCCCCAGTGATCTAATTCTAAAAACTCTAAGCTTGATGGTAAGCTTGCTTTGCTGCACAACCAAGCCTAACTGGGCCATTAAACTCTTACCAACTAGTTACATTCCTCCATAAGTGTGGTGGAGGCCAAAAAAGTCTCTCCACCTGTATTTTACAGGTCCCCTACTAATGACATTTATAAAGCCAAAACAAAAGTTAATTCACTGTCTCAAAAATTCTTCATCATAACTAAATGAAAGATAAGGGGGGAGGTCTAGTAACCTTTAAGAGAACATACTGAATTTTGGCACTTTACAGAAAACTGAATATAGCTCATTTGATTATTGATGATAGCTAGAGACGTCATAAGTCATATCTCAGTCTTGAGCTGGACCTGGAGTTTAGTATGGAAGATCAGTCTAATGTTGTTTCTGAGTAGCACAGAGTTGAAGGTACTATGTGCAAGTATAGCTTAGTCATTTGTTCACAAAATAAAGGCAATAGAGTTGAAGCTGTGCTATAATTAAAAACGCATTAATTCATTTATTTCCCCTTTAGGAATAAAGAATTGTTTTGGCTTGAAAACATGGACTAACATTTCATTAAAATGAGATTACTATTTACACCTACTATGTTGTTTGAAAATGTCAGTAACTAGAAAGAATTTTGCAAAAGGTTTATCATTGATTTTTCCTATTAAGAAATTAATGCAAAACAAAAATTATGCACACATAATGGGAAAATACTGACATTAACAGACAAAGGATTTTCTTTAAATCCTTGCTTCTGGAACAATATGTCAAATATCTAACCTTACATTATTTTTGACATTTTTAGGCAGATATAATTTTTATGATATTACCATTGTTTTGCCTTTTTTTTTTAGTTTCACCTACTGAACATCGTCATAGCAAAGCAGTGCCTGGACAAAGTTTAATTGCGCCCTAGGTGACAATGCCAAAATGCACCCCCCCACCAGCAGTCTCCCCTCTATTGTGCCCAATACAGTGCAGTAGTACCCCCATATAGTGTACTACAGCGCCACAGATAAAGTGGTGCAAGGCAATGTGTAGCTCTGCAATTTTCAATTCCTTTCTCTCACCCACCCTTTCTCCATATTGTGGTGCTCCAACCTTCACTTTCCAGACACTGAGTTGACCCAACCCCACCTTTCGCCATACTGAGCTGCCCCACAACACCCCTATTCCCTATACTGCACTGCCCCACAACACTCCCCATTCCCTATACTGCACTGCCCCACAACACTCCCCATTCCCCATACTGCACTGCCCCACAACACTCCTCATTCCCCATATTGCTCTGCCCCACAACACTCCCCATTCCCCATACTGCACTACCCCACAACACTCCTCATTCCCCATATTGCTCTGCCCCACAACACTCCCTCTTCCCCATACTGTGCTGCCTGCATTTAATTTTTGGTTAATAGACTGCAGTGTGTCGCATCATAAATTAAGTTAATAGATCAGTGATTGTCTGCAGATTTTATAAGTTTGTGGTGGGACAATCTCATAGAAAATGAATCATGAATAAATGGTGAAAATAGGCACTGTATGTGGTATAACTAGGGAAGAGTAGTAAGGAGGAAGAGCTCTGGATCCAGCACCCCGTAAGTTTATGTAGTATTTCATGATACTTACAACCTTCTGTGTGTGTCAGCCTGGGCACCAGAAAACTTGAAAAAAAGGGGAATGCATGCAGATTAATAGACCCAACTTCTAGTTATATTTTAGTCATTTTAATTCTAATAACAATTCTAGCCATAATTGGTGTATGTATATATATACATACTGTGTGCAATAGAGAAGATTTAGCATGAGTACAAACATGTAGAATCCCAAATGCAAATTCCCTGTCAGTTGTATAAAGTCTCCTTACCAGAACTCACACAAAACAACTATCCCAAAACACATCTATCCACACTGGCCGTTCTCTGGCATCTAAAATGTGTTTGATACCCCTTGTGGTGGGGTAGGGATTTGCATGTAAAACTACCAAAATTTCATAAGTTCTTTTTTCCTTTTGGAGACATTCAGTTTCATGCATTTCTCAAGAAGAATCGCCTAAAGCTACCCTTTCTGTCTGAACCAAACCTTCTAGCGAGGTACGTTAGATCTACGAATGTTAATGAGCATGATTGTGTATCGTATAATGTGCATAGAAAGTAATAAAGTAAACATGAGTTAATCACATTTAGGGATACTATTCATATTTTGTATTTGTTATATGCTTTGATTTGGTGATCTCTTTGAATCATCACATAAATCAAGATAATGAAGCAGTTGCTGTGTGACCTATGTCATGTAGCAAATGTAAATGAAACTCATAACTGAAGTAAAATCCTTTCAGAGTTCTCTAAGTAAAGATTAAGAAAATAAATTAGTTTTCAGGTTTTTCTTTTCTTCATTATGTCATTTTTGAATTGCTATTAACTCTTGCGGTATCAAAGCTATAAAGAGCATGCCTCAATTAAAGTAGATTGTAGTCTTTTCTGCTGTAGAAAGTTTGGGGTCCCTAATGGGCATTGTTAAGGTTTAAGGCTGACTAGCCAATTTACTAGCCCAGGAATCATTGCTGTGATTCACCTCCAGTGTCAATGCTTTTTAATATTCAATTACGTTATGTTTTCATCATATTCCATTATCTATGGAGATCTTATAAATACCAAAATACAGATTCCCCCATACTGTTATAAATATTTAAATAACTGTGCGATTTACAGTTATGTTTTAGTTCTGCAGTAAGTGACCAACAAAATATATTTTATTTGTGTGGTAAATATTGGAAAACATCTTCACTGCAAGACATTATTTAGGAGGTTTTACTGAGACTGGCAAAACCTTTACACTGTTATTTGGTGTGAATTAATGACTGTTTTAAACTTCTTTGTAAAGCTGTGGGTGCCATGGGGTTTTGTAGTATCTCTTAAGGCAAAAGCTGTCTGAGCCATTGTTAAAACATAATAGTGTTATTACATTCTATGTCTCTAAGGAATACAGGATGTGTTTCCTTATGCAGTAACTGGAGCAACTCCATAACACACCATATAAAGCATTCACCCTTTGGCTGTTGTTAAATAATGATTCCCAGCATCCCTTGACAGAATCAGCTGGAAGCCTACACAAATGTGTGGTATAAAGCATAATAATCTTAACACATCAAACAAAAGTACTATTGTAAAGTCTGGGTGTAGGGTCTTAAAAATATATTAATATATTTCTACTATATAATGTTTGTGTGCACCGATTACTGCAAAGGCACAACACTGATGAGCGGTTGGTTATAACACTAAATAATGCACAAAACAAAAACTTTCTTACTATATAACTATATATATATATATATATATATATATATATATATATATATATTTGTGTGTATGTGTGTGTGCATGTCACAATTTAAAGTGCACCTGTCACCTTCAAACAACATTGTCTATATTTTATTTACTAAGCTATAGGAACATTTTTCTAATATACTTCTATTTAAAAAAAAACTTAGCTTTCCCTCTATTTCTGTGCCTGTCAGCCTGACACTGCAGGCTCATGTCGGCTAGTAAAGCTATAAGAGGAAGCGCAGATGGACAAGTAAGCACCTCCTACCGCGCCTCATTAGAAGCTGGGACTAGATTTGGGATCTTAAGGTTCTTGAAATCTAGTCACGGCTTTCAATGGGGCACGCCCTCCCGCGACCACACGGTAAGGAGGCATTGCCTCTTAGAGCCACCTAGGCCAACACACTAAGCCATAAGGCTGGAGTGTCTGGCTGACAGGCACAGAAGTACCCACTAAATAAAGCTTAGAATCTCTCCAAGCCCATCATTTCCATTACTATTGGACATATGGTGAGGAAATATTAAAATTAAGTTAGAAAGATTTTTGTGAGGTTTCATGGGGGTTTTAGTGTACTAATGGGGCATTATGGGGGTTGTAGTGTATGAATGGGTGATTATGGGGGTTTCACTGTATAAGGCTGGGTTCACACTAACGTATGATGCGCAGCGTATAAACGCTGCGCATCATACCCTCGTGTGAACCCATAAATACGCTGCGCTTCTCTGCCCCATAGACTTCCTTGTTCCTGGCTGTACGCTGGCGAAAATGCGACACACAGCATACGGCCGGCGTTTATGTGTGCACGTGCATGCGCGATACGCTCGCCTGTGTGGAACAAGGAAGTTCCATAGGGCAGAACGGCACAGCGTTTTATTCATATCACACGAGCGTATGATGCGCTTCGCATCATACGCTCATGTGAACCCAGCCTTATACAGTAAAAACCCCATAATCACCCATTCATACTCTACAACCCCCGAAAGCGCAGCGCATAACACACATGGCAATTTTGGAAAATAAAATACATTTAAAAACTTGTTTTACCAATTAATAAACATTGTTGCTAGAACAGCTTTTCTCCTTTCTTTTCTAGATTCGGGTCTTTCTGGGGCCATTGTATCACCCAGAATACTTTAGTTTAAGGCTTTAGTGTTATACTGTAGCTTGCTCAGAAATACTACAATTCCCATAATGCCATGTCACCCACAACAGGATATTTGTGTAGAAGAACAAGTTGGTAACAATTTGTTCTTTTGTTTCACTTAAATGTACGTGTTGCAGTAACACCATATTTCCGAATTTTGTAATATTATTGACTACATTTCCCATTATGCACTGCACAGTGTTTAGACACAAGATAGAATCAGTTGTAGACAAAAGTCTTAATTAACTACTCCTTTTGTTATTCTATCACAGAAAATTGTTTGCAGCCTTGTAATAATGGTATAGAACATACATGACTACAAATCCCATGATGCCCAGTGATGTATACTCACAGTAAGGGTACAGTGGCAGTGAGGGATTTGAGGCAGTTAAGATAAGTGGTTTAGAGAAGATGAAACATCAGCATGGTTCAAAATTATGTTATATTTAAACTAGCTAATTATAAGCATATAATTTACAGGAAGTTTCATGCACTTCCTGTGCATACTGTGTATAATATAATAAAAAATGCTCACTGTGGTTAATCAGATATGAGGATATCAGTCTGATCTAGGTCCCCCACTGCTATCGCTGACTCTGGAACAGCCTACACACCTGCCTAGTGCTGCTTGTACACCTGCAGAAAAGGGGGGGTTGAACAAATAAGTAGATGTCAGAGATGTTAAGGGGAGAAGTGGGGTTATTAAAAAAAATTGTTGTGGATTATTTATAAAGCTAATGTACAAAATGATGTAAATTCTCAACTTACCTAACCTAGAATCATAACGTCTTACACCAATAAAAACAGAAATTAATGATTGGTTATACAAAATGTTATGTGAAAAATTTACTTTGAAAGGACAATTTAGCATCTTTTTATTTATAATGCCTGTTGTGATTAATGCTAGCTTTCTGAATAGTAGTTTCACACACACAAAAAGCCCTTTTTATTGCTGCAAATGTGGTTTACTTATCATGGTGAAACAAAAGGGTTGCCACAAAATTTGTCTGAACCCAAACTGTGCACATACATAAAGTAAGTTTATTTACACAGTATATAGCTTGTATGCTGTATACAGACATCATCTACATTTATATATGCACCAAGGATAACTTTTTCCAATAAAAGCAAACCAAGACAAGGCTGTATATTTAAGCGGTGTATTATCTAAACATGGTAATCTATTTGTTTGGAAGATTTCTGCCTTTTTCACTTTGTTGATGGTGGACCCTGTAAAGTTAGTGACATTGTGACAGCTTAAAGACTATGGGCAAAATTTACTAAAATCAAAAATGATTTTTTTCGACCCTTTTGCCCGTTTTTCATCCGAAGAGGTCGAAAAGTATGTTTTTGACCTTTTTGTCCCCATCTTTTGCCATTTTTCAATGTAAAATGGGGCAAAAAGGTCAAAAAAGGACAAAAAAGTCAAAAAAATTCTTTTTGACTTTAGTAAATTTCACCCTATGTGAGTGTTTGCAGCAGATTTTTAGACCGTTTACTAGAGTGATGTACACCAAAATGAGAGAGTTCTTCATGTGCCTTTTAATTAGGTCTATAACTCTACCTCCAGGAAGACCGACCTGCTATTTAAAATATGGAAGGCCCGTAAATGTGTAGGACTAGCGCATGTTCTTAGATTGCAGATCTTTCGTTCCTCAAATGTGGATATATTTTGATGTACTGACAGATGAGTTTCTCTGCACCAAATCTGTCTAAAGCAAATTTTTTTTGCAGAATTTGAAAAGATATTTCAGCAATTTAACAATGTATTTTTGTTCTGTAAACAATTACATTTATATTTCATCTAATGGAATGTGTGATTTCTTTCTTTCCTCTTAAGATATATGTATTGTACATACCTTTATTAACTTATGGCCTTCACATAAGAATATAATATATAATATAATAAAATATAAAATAACTGGTGAAACATGAATGTATTCTGAGAATACCGCACCTGTCTATGTTTTCTACCAGGATCTTCAGTCTAGGCTTTTAGATTCCTGTCAATAAAAGGGCTTCAGAAATGGTATAAAACAGGCAAATGTGATTATATTCCTGCTGCATACCAAATAACTCAAAGTTCATTTGGTTCAGTCTTAAAATCTGTAGAAGTATAGCATAGGATATTTCATTATTCCATGTGCTGTCCATCAACCACTTGGAAAATGCATTTCACTGAGGCTACAATGGAGAAAGACATTTCAATATATAATATGCGCTAACGGTTGCATATGCATAGGTTGTATAAGTAACCTTACAGCACATGATTACCCCAGTAAAAGCATTTTGGTAGAGAAAAATAGTAATAATAAGAGCATGACTGCTTACATTCTCACAGGGTCATCTTACATTTATATACATGACATTAGTGCATACAGGTTAGTATTGTTGTTTAGCACCAGGTTTCTTAGAATCTAAAACAATTATATAAAGATACTGCCTCCCCCCATGGTTCATCATCTCAGGACTATGGACTTGGGTGGCTTGGCTCAACATACATGCATATTTATTTTTTCAGGAAAAGACTGAAAAAAATGTTTAAAAATTATGGAGGATCTCTCCTTCCAGCTCTGAAAGAGACCCTTAGAAATGAAGTTTATCTTGTTTTCACATACTTCAATTACAGATAAGCAATTCTTATACAATCCATCAATGAATGATTTGGTTCCTGTATCCTTTAAAGTTTCCAGTACATTTTGCAGGGCAGCCATTTTGGGGGTCAGTGTAAGGAAAGGTACTTACCCGCGTCCGGTCCCGCGGCGCTCTTCTCCCTTGTGTGCGACCGCCGCGGCTCCCAGCTTATCACGTGGCCGCGGCGCGCCGACGTCACG
>JAKJJM010229185.1:0-10215 GCA_021901965.1 Pipa carvalhoi
CTTTCTTTCTTTCTTTCTTTCTTTCTTTCTTTCTTTCTTTCTTTCTTTCTTTCTTTCTTTCTTTCTTTCTTTCTTTCTTTCTTTCTTTCTTTCTTTCTTTTCCTTTCAGTTCATTGCATCCTTCCCAGTATACACAATTCAATGTCAATATCTGATATAAAGTAGAAAATTGAATATACTGTATGGCTCACTCCACAATGGTATGTATTAAGTATAGTTGGGTGCAGGAACCTGGATAATCAGGCCAGTATCTTGTTTACAAATCATTTCAATGATGAACATCGTACTTATTTAGCCAAATAGGTAATAAAAGCAAATAATTACATATTATTATACACATTTAATGCAAAACTTTTCCTGTTAGTTTATCATTTTTCAGGGTAAATAGCATCTAGCACTAAAAATTTGCATGAGATATCTTAAAATATACTTATCTCATCTGAATGCTCGACTTATTAAAGTCTCCTGATGTTCCCCTATCAAGCCTCCTTATCCCCAAGGACAGAATGTGTGGGACAATAATGGTCCCCTTCACATCAAAAGCAGTTATCAGGGTAATTCTGGCTCCCGTCCTTTTATGTGAAGTCTGAAGGGAAAAGCCACTCTACTTACAAACTCCCCTACATCAGCACTCTAAGGGGATTGAATTCATTATGTCCAATAACACAATTGTCTTGGTCCATGAAAAGAGCAAAGTTAGAAGTTGAATGAACAGAGAAAAGGCGAGAGAGAAGGAGAAATGTAAAGAGAGATAAAGACACAAAGAATAAAGATAAAGGGGTCATGAAGGAAGACTGCCATATGCACAAGCAGCAGAGCAACACACAGAGAACCCAAAGCTATTATATAGAATTCTAAATCTGTCTTTTACTTGTGTTTTATGTCATGTAAAGGCATCCACATGCTGTTAATCTACAACAGCCATCACCACCATCACCTAGTGGAAAACCTTGCAAGAGTATGTTGAGAGTTTATCACTCATTAGCAGATAGACCTCCCCATTTCTCTCATAACTAGAACAGAACTTTTCCCAAAACCACTTAAAAAACAGAAACTCTAAATATTTCTACCGGTACAGTTTTTGCTGAGAGGTTTTGTGTTCTCTCTGCAAAATATACCTCCGATAGTAATTTATTCTTAAGGGGATATTATTTTTATCTGTTAAATGGGAGATTTACATTCTGTAGTTCACTGTACCTCCTTTGCTGTAGTTCCATAGGCTGTTGTGGTGGAATTACATTCTGTGGCAAACTGTAGACATTTTTATTATGATTTAACATGAAGGATGGAGTGAAGCTTGTGAGATCCATCAACCATTGCAAGAATGAGGTACAGTTATTACACAGTTTGTCACTTTACAAGCCGGTGTTTCTAGGTAACCTTATCACATTTACAAAGGCAGAACTGGGATTTATATGATACCAAGGATACAAATAGCAAACATAAAATAAAAAGATCATTCTAAGGTGAGTCTTAGCACACATTCCAATGCTAAATATTACACTCAAGGATCATTAATGTCTCAGTATTACTGCTTAGTGCTTGTTTCGAAGTGATAATTCCTGACAAGTTATTTGTCTCTACAACTTGTCATTCTACAAACTTTTTTGATATCAAGGCTCAACAACATGGGAGGCATTTATTATGAAGAGAAGCCAACAAAGATAATATTTATCTTATGACGATCTGTACATTGGTACTGCCCCAGGGCAAGATCTGCACTGGGACCCCCCAAAACCACTATTTTGCAGCAGTAAAAGGAGAAAGATATGGGCCTTTCTCTCTAATGGGCTTGGTATCTGCTGTTCCCCTTCTCTGTACAGTATGTACTGTACATCCCAACTGACACCAATAAGGGGGATATAGACAATGTAAATGACAAAATGGGTGAAAAGCCACTATACTGGGTAAGACTGGATAGTATTCTTAAAAAAAATATTTTTTGTACACATTCAGGGGGCTATTCTCTAAAGTCTATTGTCGTGTAAAGACGTGAATTCGCCAGCTAAAGACAGTCGCAATAGACTGCTACTGTCGCAACTTTATAATGAGAATATTGTCGCAGTTGCGACTTTACAAAGGAAATGTTGTCAAAGCTGGAACTTTAAAAATGATTGTGGTCGCGACTTTATAATGGGAGAATTGTCACAGTTGCGGATTTGCTATGGGAATCCGCTGTTTGAGAATTCAACAGTCGAATTCTCACTTTAGAGAATAACCCCCACTGTGTATTACAAAGATCTTTTTCACCAATTACCAATCCCTCTCCCAGCTGAGCTTACATTTTAATATCCCTAGCACACAAATCACACACATAGGCAAGTTTCTAATCATAATTAAAGGACCAGTAACAACCTCACAAAGGAAATTGCCATTTACATTGGCATGGCAGTTATTACAATTTAGTGGTAGATTCCCTTGCCAAAGAAATGAACAGCAACAGACGCTATTTTAATGAATAATGCGGCTTAGTCAGTCAAACAGTAGCGGACACATAGTAATGGGAATTCAACTACACTAGCCCTAATGAAGGAAGTGACATTATCTTTACAATGTCACTGTATTAAGTGAATATCGTATCCCTTTCCCATTTTCCTAGTTAATGTTGTCACTTGATTGCTATATTTTCTTTGCCCTTAGAGTGAACAGTCACCTTATGCTACACTGGAGCTCCGCCATCAACTCCCTATTTCGCCACTGATTTGGAGATGCCAAACTGGTGCGTTCGGAGCAGTATAACTTGCTGAATTCGTTATGTGCGCATGCATGCAAAGAAATGCAAAAGTAAAGTCTGGTAAAACAAAAACTGTGTGGAGAAAAAAAAGGGAAGTTTATTGTCAACTAAAATTCCTAAATCTTTTTCCACATCTGTTATGCCCAGTGTTTTCCCATTTAGTAAGAATCTTGACATGCATTTTCCCTTCCCTCAAGCAGTGAAAATGCCCCACATATATTTATTAATCATAACAAAAGACAAGGTCATCAGTTTGTCATGACACCTAAATTAGTTTCTTTATATCCTTTTCTATGCAACACTATTTCTAACTCATGTTGTCACTTGGTTCTATGACTTTTGAGTAAACAGTTGCCTTACTCCAAACCAGAGTGCTCCTGTATGCCACCCTTATGTGCCACTTTGGGGAATTTGCAGTACGTTTTCGCAAATTTACACTCTGACGATTGTAAAATTGGCAAACAGCTGTCGCTTTTGCACACAAACAGACACGAAGAACTCCATAACTTTGTGAATGACATAAGCTGCTGAATTGTATGTGTATTTGCCACATTTCTGTAGATAACAATGTTTGAAAAGTAGCAAATGGACACAAATTTGGACCGTTACGCAACTGTAAATGTTATACTCCTGATTATTGTATGAAATCTTTTTAGAAACCAAAACCAAGGCAGAAGGACAAATGATGGATGTGAAACCCTCCAAAACAAACAGAGGACTTACGTTATACACACACTTTTATTATTGGATCTGCAGTGGTTTATATGAATTCTATTTTCCACTATGTGTAAAACTAGCTTCCTTAGGAGTAGTGTTACAGTAGGAATTCTACTATATATCACATTTTTTAACCATTGTGGAATAAAAGAAAAGAGATAATTTTCCACTCAGTGGCAAATTTTCAAGCAATAATGTGCCTAAGCACCATATCTACTGCTGATTATTAAGTGTTATTATGAAACTAATTCCATAAGGAGTACATGCATTGTCCTGCATCGTTCCATGTTGTGCTTTCAATGTGCACACTTTTACTTATTCCTTAAAACCAGATAGAGGGATGGTATACATCGTTACTTATTCTCCACAATCAGATGTTCTTTTGTTATATTTAGTTTTTTGTTTTTTCACCTTTACTTGATGTTTTGAGTGTATTATCACTTTTTATCACTATTAAATATCCAGTGTTAGGGATTAATTTTAGCTAATGAGCTCATATACCATGTGGCAGAATAATCTCATATGATTGATGTGAAATTAGCTAATATAATATGATATTGAATGAGATCATACAGCATGATGTGAAATGAGCTCAGATAACATGATGCGGAATAAGCTTGTATAACATGATATGGAATAAGCTTATATAACATGATGCAGATCAAGCTTAAATAACATGTGCAATAAATGTATAATATGATGAATGAGTTATAGCATGATGCCAAAGCCAAGGGTCACTTTTCTAATCTAATTCTCCTAGACCTATCCTCAGCATTTGACACTGTCGATCACTCCCTTATTCAAATTGTTCATGCATTTGGTGTCCGTAATAAAGCTGCATCTTGGCTGGCTTCTTATCTTTCTGATCGTTCCTTTTTTGTCTCCCATGCTAATGACACCTTTTTTCCTGTCCCACTTAGGGTGGGGGTGCCCCAAGGCTCCGACCTTGGCCCCCTCCTGTTTTCCCTGTACACTCTTTCCTTGGGTGAGATCATCGATTAATTTGGTCTTCAGTATCACTTGTATGCAGATGATACCCAAATTTACTTATCTGCTCCTGTCCTAACGCCAGAATTACAGACTCAAATTTATAGCTGTATCCTGGCAATCTCCTCTTCGATGGCCAAGTGTCAGCTCAAATTAAATCTCACTAAAACGGAATTGATTATATTTCCACCCAAACCTGGACCCACTCCCTCCTTTTCCATTCTAGCTGATGGCGCGATCATCAACCCTGTAACCTCTGTACGTTGTCTTGGAGTGACTTTGACTCTGCTCTTTCCTTCTCTAAACACATCTCTTTCACTGATAAAACTTGTCAATATTTCCTTCAAAACATTACCAAGATCCGCCTCTGTCTCTCTCATGCCACTGCTAACACTCTCATGCATGCTGTCCCGCTTAGACTATTGCAATGTTCTTCTATCTGGCCTTCCATCTTGCCACTTCTCCCCACTCCAGTCTATCCTAAATTCTGCTGCCAGAATTCTCTCCCTTTCTTCCCAGAGGGGACAGCCTTCCTCTCTACCCCTCTCTGCTCCTTGGCTCCCAGTAAGCAAACAAATCATTTACAGTGTTCTCCTTTTGACATTTCAGGCACTTCACTCTGTTGCCCCCCCCCCCTACATTTCCTCACTCGCATGTCACACACCAATACTGCCCTTTCTCATCTTAAACCTTTTTCTCTTTATGCCCCCCACATCTGGAATTCTATACCCCTTTATCTTCGCCAAGAACTAGTGGAGCACTAGCACTGATATTTATTACTGAGTAATAAAATAATGTATATATAATGTAAATAATGTATACATTTTATCCTTAATTATTTATTTATGCTTAGTATTTGTATTTATTGACCAGTGTTTAAGCACATTGTCACAGCTCTTATTACCCCTCTATCTGTGTATGTAAGTCTTCCTTCCATTTAGATTGTAAGCTCTACAGGGCAGGGACCTCCAACTTCTTGTGTCAACCACATCCCGGCACTTAAAGTGATGTAACCTTGTGATATTACACTTGTATTGATTAATGAACTTTTCCCATGTCTGTATTATATTTGTATTGCTGAATTCTACAGTGCTGTTTAAATTTGTGGTACTTTATAAATAAAATTATACATACATACATACATGCGAAATGAGCTCATGTAAAATGATGTGGACATTTTCATATGTAAATGTATTTAAATTGTTAGGCCCTGAATAAAGCTGATTAACTGACTTTTTATATAATTTGTGTGCTCCTTTCGGTGGCATGTAAGCTGCTATGTTCATTAATTCCAGAGCTGTGCAGTATTAGCATACATTTACATATATAATAAGCCATTCTAGGTTGCCAATACTTTTCTCAACCACCCTAGTTCTATAACTGACATCTGTCTGGAATCATGTTCAACTGACAGTCAAATCAGTATGTAACCTGTATCGGTACGTATGCCTACCTGTATCGGTATGAATGCCTACCTGTATCGGTACGTATGCCTACCTGTATTGGTACCTATGCCTACTTGTATCGGTACCTATGCCTACCTATATCGGTACCTATGCCTCCTTGTATGGGTACCTATGCCTCCCTGTATCCGTACCTATGCCTACCTGTATTGGTCCCTATGCCTACTTGTATCGGTACCTATGCCTACCTGTATCGGTACCTATGCCTCCCTGTATCTGTACCTATGCCTACCTGTATCGGTACCTATGCCTACCTGTATCGGTACCTATGCCTATCTGTATCAGTCCCTATGCCTACTTGTATCGGTACTTATGCCTACCTGTATCAGTATGTATACCTACTTGACAATCTTCTCATATGGCCAATGTCACACCTTAATGCCTGTAAATCATTACTGTAGCTCACACAGCTTGTGTTTATTATAGTGATAACGCAGACAGTGTGATATAAACATAATGCTTCCCACTGATAATAGCAGGTACGCCTGAACAGCGAAAATGTTTTTTGTGACATTGGTCTAATATTGGAAGCCAATGTTTTGAATGGATGCCATGTGTGATACACATTAAACCCAATGTCGCATGAAACATAGCAGTCTGGGGTGATATATTCCTGAGAAGAACTGGAGCAATCTACCCACGCCTGCCACATAGACAAGTTTACATAGTTACATCATAGACGTGCATGCCTTAATGTTATACAAATATATAAAAGAAAAATACCGAAATGTGAAATGAGGTTAGTGTTGACTTAAAGGACTGTGCCTTTAAATGATTCAGTAACCTCCTCCCCAACACATCAGGATGATAATTTCAAGGTTACTTCATTCAAAGGTTTTCTTCTTTTTAGCCTCTGAATAGCTCCAGTTTGTTTGATCCTTGTTTTATTGCCTTGTCTGAGAGGAGAATATCCCAGATAGTGACTAAGGCTTGCTCTCCACCAATTGCAAAATGAGAGAACAGCTTGGGTTTAATATCTTCTGGATTTAAAGAAAGACTCCCGCACCCAGGGGAGACTACAGGCAATAGAAGGTGGAGATCAGGATGTATATTACTATGGGTATGACTCTGCCCGCTCCATTGGACTAGACAAGGAAAAGGGGGTTATAAAATAAGAGCTAATATAGAAAAGAGAGGAAAAAAATACATTAGCAGTAATAATTAGAACTTATTCTTCAAGATAGAAATCGAAAATAAACACCGGCATTTCTATAAAATAAAATAAAAATCAGCATTTCTAGAAAAGTAAATAAATACCTGCATTTCTATTAAATTAAAAAAAAGCTGCATTTCTTTAAAATAAATTAAAAACCTGCATTTGTATAAAATATTATTTTTCTGTTTACACACACAGACCCAGAGAAATCTGTTACATTCCCAGAAATATATCAGATGTATGCACATATATACGTTGTAATATCAGGTGAAGTAGACCTTATTATTACAGATTTTATTTTTATGATAAAAGCTAATATTAGCTTTAATGAATAATCATATCCAATGGCTTAAAGGCAAACAGTATTTTACTAGGTTGCTATGCAACGCTCCCTGTGTGACCTAAGAAAAAGCCAAAGTAAAATCTATTTAATCTTTGACAATATTCTAATGGTGTCAAGGCCCATATATCTGAATTTAAACACAACCCATCCCCCCAACTAAAAACAAACATACATTCTGCTGGCTGCTATAAGAACATTATTATTTTTATTATTATTACACAAAGATATTTAAAACACTTGTATGGTAAACTTAAATGGGAGCTAAGATTCATTTGTTCAATAAAGTGTTAAAAAAATAATTTAGAAAAAAATGCAAAAGTCATGTTTAATGCAGAACATTGCATTATTAATGATAATCAACAATCAACTTTGTCTTTTTACACTTTTGAATTGTGCTGCTTTTATCAAATGTATAAATGACCTACTGGAACAACTTACATCATTCTACATGTGGCATAACGGAATCAGTGAAAGAAACATGGTATGGAGAGTCATTTGTAACCTGCCTATTTATTATTTACTGTTAAAGGGGAAGTAAAAGCTAAAAAGATGGGCCCTGTAAAACACAAAAATATTGCTTGAGCAGCATAACAGTTATTCAGGAGGCAACTAGAAAAACAAAATGAAAACATGACTACTTCTGGTTTAAACAAAATGTCTATTTTGAAATCGATATTAAAATGTAAAAATCAGTTTATGGCTTGACATCCCCTTTAAAGACTCACTGCCACTCTTTTGGAAGTTGTCACTACTAAACCTCTGACTACATTGAGCTGGTTTCATTTAACCTACATGATGTATATATCTGAACGGTCTAAAAACTGACACATAAGATTACAGAAGTTTCCACAAAGATGGTTAGTGATCAAAGTGCTGACAGTTGCATTAAGGTCCAAACTGACATCCATTTGCCACTTCCCTAACTTCCCATATTTAGCAAATTCTACGATGCAGTGAATCGGCGTCCAACTTGGGAGCTTATGATGGTTACGGACTTACACACTTCTTTGCATCACTTTGAAAGCGCAATCAAACAACTTTAATCTATTTATAATGCATCAGGATGCTTCAAAGTGGTGAATTTGGCAAGGTATAGTGCTTCGAATGTGCCAGTGTGACTCCGCCAACTGGAAGCCATCAATATAGTCAATATATAGTGATCAAAATGAAATAATAGTGTTGCATATAAAATGTAATGTTTTAGCTAGGGGGCCCCCAAAAATGAGAAAAACTCACCTGGTGGATAGGTGCCTCTTCCATCTGTCTGCATAGAGTCCCCCCACAGACACCTACAGAGGACTTTCTGGTGGTAAAACTCCTACTGGCAAAACTGAAATCAGGCTGCAAAGACCATTGGCAGCCAGTGCCAGGACAATGTTCTTTAGCACCCAAGGCAAGAATGCCAAAATGCATCCCCAAATACACACCCGTAGGTGTTTCTGTCTTCTACTCTTTGTTCTGATTTAAACCTCACACACTTACAAGTTATACAATAACGTAGTCATATCCTTTAGGTCAATGTCACACGAATACATCATCTAATTGGAAACTTGTATAAGAACTACAGTCACAAGACCATGACAATATCCCCAGAACACACTTTTCTGTGATACATCTGTAGCTCTACAGCCATTAATGAACAACTCTCAATGTTCCTGTAGTAAACAACAGTTGATACACTGTGTTTGGAGTTGTAGTTCAGCCATATGAATTAAAATGATTAAAGAACATCCAGCGGAATGTATGAACAGGAACAAGTAACCTATAGCAACCAGATGATTTTACTCTAGTTTCTCTATACTAGTGAATGCAAACTGCTGACTGATTGTCCTGGGTTATTAGATCTTAGTAAACTACTGCCCCATTAGTAGATTCCTATGACTGTATCGTGTCCTGCTGTGTGAAAATCCCAACATTCTATTGATTACATTACTGCTGCTTAATAATGCTTTGATTTGGTTAAGAGAGGAAAATCTCAAATCTATATCAAAATAATTTGGCAAATACCATTTATGCATAACAGAAGGTTTACCCGGGAGTACCTCGCATATTGGTTCAGCATTGCTTCAATGTAATTTCCAGCTCTTTAAAACCACAGGCCAGTATTTGAAACCTGCTGAGTATCAAAATACCATGTTAGCTTTATGAGTTTCCTATTTCATTGGCACATGTTTCATGTATATACATTTATTCGTGTTCTAGTTTGCTCTGCTAGGCTGGCCATATATACCGGTAAATACATTTGTACAAAGATGATTGTTAGATACAAATGTTTCGGCATTGTCTAAACCAACTCATGGAATAAAGTTTTTCAAGGAAGAGAGCAATTCTCCAGTTTGGTCAATTTGTTCAGTGGATTAAATTGAACATGCTTTTCACCAACAATCACCCATTAAATGGCAGATATTGGCACAGTTTGTTAAAAAAAAAAATTTTTTTTTTTTAAATTGATTCATTTATTTCCAAATTTATACTTTATGTATGCATATTCTACAGGCGAAATTTAATAAGGTCGGAAAGACCGTTAACAGCCTTTCCACTGAAAAACTCGATAAAATAACTCGCGCGAGAATCGGAAAGGCTGTTAGCGGTTTTTCCGACCTTATTAAATTTTGCACTAAAGCTCTTAGGGGGTCATTCTGGTAGCTCCGAATTTGCCCTTCCGAATTCACTGATAGCGAACTCCCATTATAAAATTGCGACCGCGACTAAAAAATTGTCGCAGTCGCGATTTTATAATGGGAGAATTGTCGCGGTCGCGATTTTATAATGGGAGTTCGCTATAAGTGAATTCAGGAGAAAAAATTCGGACCTA